>SOPF01026960.1:10350-95499 GCA_012979155.1 Hypericum perforatum
GGACTCGAATTTCTGATTACATTAGAACTACATTTTATCAATTGATTCACTTGCTACATGATACTTGACAAAATTACATTAACTTAAGATACTACAAGTAAATACAAGTTAACTTCGTCTGATTACAAAACATAATTTATTGGTGTACATACTAATTGTACTATGGAAGACGAAATAGATTAATTCATAGTTGCAACAGAATTTACTTGATTATATATATAAAAAGTTTCAATGATAACGGACATGAATTGATCTAGTTGGTAAGAGTTTTGTTAAAATAATTATCGCTTTTATAGGATCAACCATAAGATTAGGGAGAAAATGATATTATTATTCGGTATAACAGCATAATTTATCCGAGTCACAAAATCCAAAAATGATACGAGTATCCCAAGCTAAAGGTAAAGTATAATTTTGCTGTCGGTGTGACAAATTGGGTTGGTTGGATCTGATTATGCACATGCTGGTATAAGTTGGCCAACAGCTCATCCTATGGATGTGTATAATTGAGAATATAGTCCTTTATACTTTTTATAGGAAAATCAGAAAAACGAAAGAAAATAAAAATATATGATACTAAAGTGAACTTTTTTAGGAAAAAACTTCCTAGAGATTGGTCTAGGATGCCACTAGCTTACCTCTGTTATTGTCGGAGATGCATCATGTGATCTGAGGTGACTTTTGTCCTCTGTTTATTCTTCTCGGGTTGTCCCTCCTAGATAATCAAATTAATATCACAAGATGTCCAAGTGTAGGGATTGTCCATTGCTATCGCTCTCAAAAGATGGAAAACTATATTAGGAAGATATGAAGCAGTTTGATGCTTTGATCTTCAGATTAATTCACGTGTTCTACGTACAGCTGCAAGTTTACAGGCCCATTGCACATCGATTTAATAGGTATTATAAAGGGGAGCTGCTGCCACGGCTTTGTTCTTGTTGGTGCCCATGATCCTGCATCCTTGCTCGTGCCGGTCTCAGGAATCGAGCGAAAGTATGCAGTGATCTCCCACCTGCAATCTGGAGCAAACCAGCTTCAATGGAGGGATCCGCGGAATTAACTTGATGCAAACAGGGTGACAGTAAAGTGCGTGTTGTTGTTAAATCTCCGATGGATTCTTACCTTTTGGAAGAGCCTTGGTGAGAGGTTCTGAAGCTGACATCTTGATCAAGAATTGTTTCAGAGAAGACTCAAGATCAACTTCTTCCACCTTAGTAGTGGAAATTGGGTTCGTATCAAGCTTGAAAATGAATCTCTCAACGGGGAAATTATCAGGGCCAGAAAATATTACTGCAAGTCTGTCCACTAGTCCCTATTTTGAGCATTGAACAAGCAGCCGAGCAAAACGTGTTAGAACACATGTTTCTGCAAAACTGTAACTTGCAGATACAGTTCGCCTCACGGTATTCCAACTACATAGCAAAGTTTGTCATGGAAAGCAAGTTATAAACGAACAAAGGATAAACTGAGAACCATCAAACCTTAACCTTAATAAACCCCTGATCTGATTGAAGACAAACAAGTGGAAGCATTATGACAATATAAAACACTCAATAACATGGTTTTCGAACCTACTGCTCCTGCCTCCAACCGCAACTACTTATTAAGGTACTCAAAGGTTCGTAACTCCACCTCGCTATTCATTCTCCTACCATCAATCCCATCACTGTTGCAATTCATTTCCATCAGACTATCAAACCAAGCAATCAATTTCACCATACTCAATGACCAACATGTCCAAGCAGCATCACTTTGGCTTTGGTACAAGACCAATCCACATTAGTACGATCCCAAAATTTTGCACAGGAAGGAAGCAAACAAGTGAGACACAAAAGACCAAAAAGATAAAACCTTTTGGATGAAGGGGAGCAGAGAGGCAACAGAGGATTGAATGTAGTGTCTGAGCTGGGGATGACGGGCCTTGTGCACCACCACGTTCCTGTACCTAGTCCTCTCGAACCCACCTTCCGAAACCAAAATGCAGGAAGACAGAAACACAAAATGATTATACATAAGATAGGCTCACAAAAAAGACAATACGAATCACATTAATCAGCGGGTTTAAAATCGGACGAGGGAGTTAGTTTTACGCAAAGTGCCTACTTCGAATCGACCTAGATTAGTGGGATCGATAATCCGATGGCTGGGCAGTTAAAAGAAAAGAAAAGAAGCGGATGCAAACAAGGCGTGGGAATTACCGGAAGGATAAATTCCTTTGAGGAAGACAACGGAAGTGATTGCCACCTCCAGGAACTCCTCTAGCGTCTTCCCGGCTGATCCTGCAATTGCCCAAAACCACCCTTTATTGCTAGAGTTGGAGATATGGGATTGGCTTTTGAACTTTTCTTTCCAAAGGATAAAAAAGAAGGAAGCAAATTTTTTGGACTAACCTTGGAGGAAGGATTCACCATCCACTGGGTTTTTCCCCGCCATTTTCGCCAGTTTGCTCACTTGCTCTGTTCTGTTCTTTGGGGAAACGAACCGACCGGCGACCACGCACGAAGTAGATTTAAGATGTCCGAACTTCTCATGTAAGCCCAAACAATTGGGTTGACGACCCATATGAAAGCCCAACATAATGGACCTAGGGGCCCATGAAGAAACCCGCATATTAGTGCAAGTGCCACCTCCACCCTCGAGAAGTTCGTCCCATTCTTAGCTTCTTCACGAGCAATGGCTTTGATTTATTTAGTTGGTTACATTTAGCAAGTCGGTCCAATTCTATGCATTATTTTTCCTAAATATACTAAATTACTGTATGAGTTCCATGTATTTTTTTTTCAAAGATAAAACTTTTACAATATATGTGTTAGAAATTAAATTTTAAAACTCTATCAAATCGATAATGTTTTATATCATAAAGCCAAATGGAGCAAAGTGGGAATGGGCAAAGATGGGATTCCAAGATGTATGGTTTTCTTAGCTATACAATAATAATTCCAACTCGATTGGACTCAATAAATATTTGTATATCAAGTTATATTATTGCAATTAGCAGGATAAATATCACACATTTTTATTACCACGATCGGTACACTGTACACATTTATACATCAACATTCTAAATGGCGAATCACTCATATTACACTAGTAACTGTTAGTAGAGTTTCATTTAAGATTTGTAAATATTCAACATATTTAAACTCGATAATATAAAAGAACATATTTGAACTCAATTTGTTTAAAAAAATATAAATAAATTTTACATGTTGATCCAAGTTAATTCCTTACTTGGATTGGGCCTATTTGATTGGTTATTTGGTTAATTACATGAGAAAGTCATCGAGCCACGGTGTGTCGAAAGGTAGCTTTATGGATCTGGAAGCCACCAGGAAAAGGAAGACGTACAACGGGATGGCCCATTGAATGGCGAACATCAGAATTCTTTTACCTGCGACATATGAATGAGTGAATCAATACATCAGCAACACCAACAATTTTATTTGGTGGAAATTTAGAATTCAGACAGTTTTTCCAAATTTCTAGATTTGAAATAGTATTAAATTTTGACTCACCAATTTTTTTAAAAATATTCATAAACCATTTTTATCTTACCCACCGGAACAATGGGCTCAAATGCACAATGCAACTTAATTTTTTATCAGCCAGTATATAGATATCTATTAGTTAGAACTGAATTGAATCAAATTTTTATATCGAAGTAAGACAACCAAAGCCTATCAAACTTTTCCATGGGAGGACTTTACATATCAATATAATTTTTTGAACTGTTCTCCATTTTATTAATTGCTGGGCCGATTTGACTTCGATGTGACAACAAAGAGACAAATTTTTTTCCTATTAACCTTTAATGTATTTGCATTCTACTGTAAAAATACTAGTATAGTAGTAGTAGTACCATTGGCTTGAAATTTCTGGGAGGTGGTATTGTAAAGCCATTCCCCGGTCTCTCTGAGCTTCATCTCCAAATCACTCTCCATTGCACCATTCGAATCGGGCGTCAATCCCCTGAGTATCGACTGCCTCTGCCCTTCTCTAATCAACCACAAATAACCCAATTTCGACCCCAAACGTGTAAATAAATTGTCGGAAGTTCAATGTGTAAATAAAAACTAGGGGATATTATATATTGACAAACAAATGGAAGTAGACAGAGGTCATCATCAGAGTGGGGGACTCACTTGGCCTCACTGTCACGGTAGCTTCCGGCTCCAACGGCCCGTTCGATCTGGATAACGGTGAGTTGCTCTCGGAGCCTGCTGCTCTGTTGTTGTCGCCTTCGTCTCCTCGGCGGGGCTCTGTTTCTCATCGGAGGGAGGCGTGTGCTTGGTGGTGCATTGGATATAGAAGGCTTGGGAGGAGTTACGTCGGAGTTGGGTTGTGGAGGAGGAAGAGGAGAGTTGAGGTCGCTTGGAAGAGAAGCAACCACCAGAAACCTCACCAGATGCCTCGCCATTCTGACAATCAACTTTGTTTGGGCTGTCCTGTGCTTCGCCGACGAGAAGGTTTATGTTCTGTTAGAAGCAGTTGGAACTTTATCCACTTCGTTAAAGATAGGGCGGGACTAGTGAACCAACCACTTTGGGCTTCTCAATATCAGATATTTTTCTTTTTCACGGAGAATATGAAATATTTAGAAATAACAGTAAAATTTTCAATGTTGGTATTTCTACTGGTGTCATGTAGGTACGAGGTTGATATACTATATTCACGGTACTTGAACAATATTTTTTAATTTATGGCAAGTCTCAAACTCAGTCCCACTCTTTTTTAGGTTTTTATTGAATTCCAACTATCTGAACATTACTTCTTAGCTTGTAGTATATACTATGTTTGCTAATGATCTCTGAATGATTTAGTTGAATCTGATCAAATTGTGCTTATCATGTCCAAAAAATGCTAGAATACTTGTTGGTCAATTTGTATGATTTGTAGTAAGAATTTGCTACTGCACTAAGGTAAATTTTTAGGTAATACTAAAAAATCTAATCATAGATTTTTATCGATTCCCTTACACAGAAACTGTGTGTTATTGTTCTTTGGCCCTATATTATGCATTTGTATGGCGAGGAATGGAAAGATGGCTCCATCCAAGTTTAGGATAAGGCCCTACAATCCTCTCAGAGACATCTTTTGTGGACATCAATTGACACTTGGGCCATACAATTTGGTCAGGAAATAAAATTCTACATTTCCCTCATCTTCGCTTGCAAGCAAAAATCCATGCTACCTATGCCATGAAACTGATGAGCTCTAATATGAGCAGCAGCTGCTCTTTTAGCTTCCAAGTGACGAAGGCCTTGCCTTCTCTCTTTCCCAAGTGTACAAGACTTGCTTTCTGCATTTCATCGGCACATAGACCAACACACAATGTCAAGGTGGAGACAGTATAGACCATTTATTGTATATTTCTTTTTAAATTTCACAATTTTAGACCGATCTATCACTCAGGAACTTTCGAGCTGATAAGGTGGTGATGGATTCATGCCACTTCGAAATTTTTCTGTTCATAGCAGGCTATTATAAGTGCAGATATTAAGCCAGAGGACAACAGTGGCAGGATTAAGTTTGGCAGCCTGGCAATTCAACTTGGTGCACTCTTGGCAACAGTAAGAGGCTTGTCACTAGTTCCTCTCTTCTTTTGTCATTGTGCATGTCGATTGAGCTATTTGGGAATTGAATTCGATTTTTCAAGAAACAACATATGTTTGTTCAGGTTGAACAGCCAGCTTTAGCCATCACTGGGGTGAACCACCAGGAAGATCTCACAAGTGTTCTGATACAATCAGCATTTATTGGCTTTTGGTATTTAATAATTATGCCAGTGAGTTAAATCCCATTCACCTTTCCCTTGTTATCATTTGTAATCTGAACAAAGTAACCATTCATTACCTACCTTACCCACTTAATTTCGCTAACCGAACACATTGTAAGAGCTGTATATCGTGTACTCTTCCTGCATTTTCATTCGCTCTTGAATATGGCAGCCCATTATCATGAACTGGATCAGGATCAGATTTTACAGGAGGAAGCTCTTAGAGATGTACCTGCAGTTCATGTTCGTGTTCATGTTCTTCCCCGGGTAAGCATTCTACTACATACAACGGACCAGATCCGACGTTAGCCCCAAGACATTTGTCGCCCCGTTGCATTCTGTGGCGACAGAGATCGTACCATATGAGCCATTTCTCGTGCTTTAAACGTAGCAGTAATGACACCGTCTTCCTGCTACTTGCAGAATCCTGATCTGGGCGCCATTCCTCAACTTCAGGAAAATGCCGAGGGATCCAGACATGAAGAATCCATGGGACACTCCAAAAGATCCGTCCAAAATAAAGAATAATTATCGCAAATACCCCTTCGCGACTCCAGAGGATTACGATTGAAGCAAGAAGATAGAAAGAAAAGAAACATAATTTGCTCCCGTAAATACTGCACAAGTTGTAACATGATTCAACCTTATAACATTCTCTCGGCCATCTCAGTTGCTATTATGTCAGATGTTCTTACACTTCAAGAAGAGAGATGATAATTCCTGGGAGTTTTTGGCTAAACGTAAAAAAAAAAACACTTCTTAAGAAAAGCTATGTAGGTAAATAACTCAACGGCGTTTCTCGGGCTAACATAAATAAAGAAAATTCAAAATCCAGGCTCATTAGTCACACCTAACCCTCCAAGTGAAAAGTACAAAACTGAGAGAAGTTGCAAACTGGGGCATAAAGGAGCTCGAAGTTACGGTCGAGCTTATGGTAGGAGCTTAGAGTTGATCATTTCATAAAGGGTTTCCAAGTTCCAGTCATCAAATTTCCAGGCATCGGTGTTCGGGGAAACCACAGCTGCACCAACCGCCACTGCCACCACAAGGAAGGCCAGCCCTTTCAGGCAACCATGACCACGAGATAGTTTCCCCAGTATGACCTTACAGTATTTGTCGGCGTCTTTGTATAGAGCTGCTTGCTGAGCAGCCTCCGACATTCCTTTCTCGTTCTGTATCGACAAAAGAGTATAAGCTTAAGCAGTCCGAGGGCAACAATAAAGACCTTGTTGTAGAAAACATGATCAATGGATGAAATGACTACCTTTTGCCTATAAGTTTTGAGGGTTCCCCTCAAAGAATCAAAAGGAGCCAGTTTCGACGAGTACTCCTTCCAATTTCCAGAAAGTTGCTTAAGTATAGTAACACTAGCTTCCAAGTTTTCAGCATATACCTTATCCTGCATTAGCCAGAGTAAAAGACCGTAAGAAATAAATAACACTACAGATAAAGAAATCATGTGAAACGTTTAGATACTTTACCCATTGCTTATAGCAATCATGATTCTCTATCAGCGACCAAATGGCGACACTGGCTGCTTCTTTAGACAAGTCGGGGTTGGCTGTTAACAGAAAAGGATGAGGCTCGGAGCTGCACTTCGGAAGGATGATTTACCAAATTTACAACACAAGAGACAGAATGACACTAAAACAACCTTCCCCGGCAGCTTTAACTGCAAAACTGAAAATCTGCAGCGCTACTTGTTTCATAGCTTTGCTTCCAGATGAGCCAGCAAGTGCAACCTCTTTTAGAGTGGGGTATACTACTTCAAACCTTTCTGTGGCCTGGGAAACAATCACATTCTAGAATAAACATCACATGACTGAACCATCTAAGCACAATTTTGCATTAGCACAACAGCCAACCTTTATTCTAGCAGACGAAGATGGGAAGGTAAGCCGCATGAGCGACTCAAAGGCAGAAGGTGGCACCAAACGCTCTCCCTTTCTCACAGCACCATTCACCAAAATGGTGCGAGCCTTTGGAGCAGATAAGATTCTACAAATATATATCCACGAATTAATATTTTACAAGGTGTATATACATTCACTATACATGTGTGTGTGTACCCAGCAAGCTATAAATGAATGAATACCTTTCCAGCAGCTGCAGGACTATATCTCGAGATTGTGGATTAACATTTTTACCACCAATAATAGGCAAGAGAGTATGAGTCCAACAATATAACCCCACAGCTAAATCTCCTTGGGCAGCCTGTTCAACGCAATTTAAACAAAATTTTAAGGCGACATAATAAGTAGTGCGCATTACAAATTAAGCCTACGCAGTTATTCACCAACCTGGACTACCATCCACGCAAGAAGTGGAACCTTGTCATGCCCGTGATACTTTGAGTTCTCTCTCAAAGTTGGCAGCACGTTAACTAAAGCATCAGGCTTTCGGCGTATAACCATAGCTAAAGCAACAAAGATTGCAACCTGATATTTCGAGTTTGATGTCAAGACAATAGTTCTGACATCGTTAATATAACAACTTCGTAACTAGGATGAAAACGGCAGTTCTGGCAAGCAACTGACCTGAGATTTGGATGATGTTTGTTGTGCACCCTTTTTCGAGCCCTTGGAAGTAGGATTTTGAACTGCTAAGTCAGTGAGGATGGCATCCAAACACCAAACTACAAATGAGTTCAAAGACTCAATAGACCTATGGTTGATCCAATCAACTGAAGTCTTATAAATAGACTCAGAAATATGGGATAGAGGAACCTGCAAGACATATTCAAACAAATTAGCTCACACTACAGCAGAGACAAGAAATAAAAAAAATACAAAACGCACATTCTTTTACAAGCCAAAAATTGTCATCCCTCCAACCTCTATAAGTAGGAAGAGAAATTTTTTTTATTGAAATAACGAAGGACGGTCAACAGATGTGTAACAAAATGCTCTCAGACCACCCGCCTAAATAGTCAGACCTAACATATCATAGTGATAGAACACAAAAGAACAATGCCAAAAGTGATTTTCTCATATCGAATTGCAAGACACTAGAACCGATCAACATTTATCCAAGTCTTTCAGTGCAAAGCAAAAGGTTCTATCTAAGCAATCCTTAATATCCACATTACCATTCTTCCGATTAAGACAAATTTGTACACAAACAATTTTGATAAATATTCAGACATTTAGCCTATTGTCCATTAACAAAAGAAAACAAAGATCATAGCTTTAGACATGTAATCCCTTCCAAAAAATTACAGTTTCCCAGCAAGAATCAAATTCTGATCCACTAACTATGCATGCGACATCAGATCACAAAAGCTCTCAATTCCAATTACCACATCGAATATACATTAACACATAAAAACGCTCACATCGGCAATTTTGGAGACGGGGCTCTCCCGAAACAGCTTCACCCACGGGAACTGCGATGAGCTCACGCCAGAAAACTTCTTCCCAAAATAATCTGCGAATCTCATTAACTGTATCTCCTGCTGCCCCTCGTACGATCCCTGAGAAAATAAATAAATAAATAAATAATGGATACCAAAGCACTAAAGGAAAATTCTAAAAAAAACTATCGGATCAGGAATGAACCAATGAGGAAGGGAAGTTAAAGTACCGAGATATCTGCGAGGAAGGCGACGAGATCGGACTCCTCGATTTTCGCGGCGGCCTCCGCTATCGTAACCTTAGGCTTCTTCGGCTTCTTAACCTTAGCCTTCTTCTCCTCTGCCGCCGCCTTCTCCTTCCCAGCGGCCTCTTCGTCGCTGTCCTCGTCGCTTTCATCCTCGCCGTCAGATCGGAGCCTCGATCTCGCCGGAACCGCATCGGCGGCCTCCTCGGCCAGCCGCGACTCGAGGATTCGGCGCCGCCTGTCCTCGGATCGCTCCTCGAGGTTGCGGAACACGTTCGGCGCGCCGCCAGGAGTACCGGCGGCGGCTCCGGCCGGCTTCTGCTTCCTCTGCTTCTTCTGGTAGGTCACCTTCTGCCAGCCGTGATCAGCGCTCACCGGAGCGGCAACCGCGGCGGCGTCTGCGATCTCAAGGCTCTCGACTCCGTTCATCTCGTAGGATTCCATCTCCGATTTGTTAAAAAAACCTTAAAAAAATATAAGATTATTTTTTAAATATCAAATTAGCTAGAAAGGCTCTCTATGTTTTTGTCTCTCTCTCGAGAAGATGAGAAAAAGAAGCGAAGGAAAAGGGAACGAAACACTGTGGATTCTTTTTCCTCATTTTAGGTCTATATAGACTCTTTTTAGTCAAATCTTAAATCATATTCCAAAAAAGGAAAATTCCTAATATTATTTTAAGTTAATATATCCCAAATTAAATCTGGCTCTACAACTTTCGCAAAACTGAGGAAATACGTTTTTTAGTAATAAGTACCCTTTATTTAGAGATAATGTCTATTTTTTTATCCAAAATTGGATGTAAGTTTTTAATAGCTGCTCATATTTGGAATTGAGGCGAGTAATTACTTTTTTCTACCAAAAAGTAATTTAAATTTAGGGTTGGTTTTCTGCAGAGGTGGGGAAATTCGGAAAAATGAAATGCAGGATTTTATTTTTCGATAGAATCTATGGAAAGTTTTTTCTCTTTCTAGTTTGGCCTTTGGGTTGGATAATTGGGTTGACACTTGGGTTCAGATGATTTATCTAAACTTATCTTGAAATCTACTATCTTCTTATACAGTTTATAAAAACAATTGAAGTTTTTTCGTAATATTTTTCTAATACGACTTTTTTAGCAGTAGAATTGATTGATCCGTAGTCCATAATTACACTTCTAGTGCAATTACGAGATTTAATTTTTTTTCAAATTATATCATTATTTTAGATGTAGCGCGATGAATTAGACATTGCCTAACATATATATTAATCTCAGGAACATTCCAAATAAGGTAAATAAAATAGCAGATATTTATTTATGGATTGGAATTGCGACGTTGGCGACAGTATCTTTTTGGTGGTAAATATATTATATATGCAATAATTAATGGAGACGATGTGATGGTAGGTCGCAAGCTAACGCTCTATTATACAGCCTTTATATATATATATATATATATATATATATATATATATATTTTACAATAATTAAAGCTACTGCTTTGGCCTCGTTTACATTCATCAGCCTCATCTTTAATTCACGTAACCAACTATTGGTTGCCGTTACCCCTGGAAAAAATTATTGGTTGTCATATTATTTAGTTTTGAGTTGGAATTCAATTCTCGAATTAATATTAACAATATTTGTTAATTTTTTTTTATCAATTTTCAAATATTTTGTTCAAATTTTTCTTGAAATAGTTTATTCAATAAATCAAATATCAAATGATATTAAAAAAATATTGGTTGTCTGATAACAGAATATGGAGAAACAGTTTCGTGAATGAATTGCTTATCCCGTGATAATTCTGACGAGTAGTAAACTGAGAAGTGGAAGGACTGGATAGACATTTGGAGACAATTGTTTACACTAATTAAATCATTACCTACTTTGACTAATTGTTAACAACCATTCTAATATGATTGTACGAGTCAAATTCTGATTGGGGATTAATAAATAAATATATTTACACACATTTTCATAAATATATATAATTCAATGTATTTCAAATTTAGATTATTATGGTTAAAACAAGTTGATATCCGGACATTAACCCAGTGGGTAAAATCAAGTTTGAGCTTACTGAATTTTAAAAAAAAAATACTTATCAATTCTATTTTATGAACTCAAATTTTCTTAATTAAATGATGATAACTACTTTTTGTAGGTTGCTCTAAATGAATGCTGGGTGATTATTTCAAAGTTATATTAATATACGATGTTTTGGATTGGGTTGTAACAAAGATTAACCAGCACCTAACAGACAACACAAAATAAATCGTGCACCCCAAAAAAGCAATGCTAAAAATAGTAGAAGAAACTTTTGAGATTTGCAAGATTACAAAAATATTAGTGATAGTCCGGTTTGGTACTGCAAGGCATGTACACCACGTTGGTGTACATTTATAATTAAGGACTCGATTAAACGAATTTTTTCTATGATATACAATAGATTGATTAATTTGATACGATAAATTATTCTGTTTTTTTTTTCAAAAATATCTCTTGCTCGTTTAGGCCATTAGATCAACAAATTAATTTGTTTTAAGATCTAACAAATCCAAATAAGATTTAACACGATCCTGATCCTGATCCCGTGAACCAATAGATATAGAGCACCATGACGTGGATAACAGTTGCCATTTAACGATTAATATCTCATATTTTTTATTCGTATGATACTGCCAACTTAATTAAAAATAAGCACCCAATTCAGTTCCAGCACCGGATAAGTATCGTGATACATAATGGAATCAAGCAAATCCAACGGTTTGAGACACGAGTAAAACCGAACCGGTCAGAGAAAGGAACGGGAGGGATAATTATTAATTAATAATTAAAATCTTAATATTATCCTTTCCTTTTCGGATCTGGTGAGCCCTACTTGCATATTCGGTATTCCTCCTTGCCGGATGATCCACATTGCCGTTGACGTATCGGCTCGCGGGCCGATCGGTCAACTCTGGGCTGAGATTGGCCGGTTCTGAGCTTCCAATGAGCCCGTCTGGACCGCGATCGGACCGATTCTTCGTCACCTGGTCAAGGTTATAGGATCGGAGTTGACGAATTTTGTGGGCCTGACCAACTAGTGGATCCCATCTGTTAAAATGTAAATAAGCACACGTGAGACGGAGGCCCGTTGGATATATTGGAGCTGACACAGAGGAAGCCCATTTTTATAGATCAACGGCTGATTATTTATTTGTTACCAATTACGGATGATCGATTACACATAGTCTCGTGCGTTTTTTCACCTAAAATTTAAAATTACTGAACAAATGTTTTGGCCCTACTCTACATTTAATAAAATATAAAATCCACAAAAATTATTTAGTATGGGATATACCATAGCAAATTTGCGTTGCGTCATGAGAGTGATATATTTTGCTCCCAATTCGTAAATATCCATATTTGAGCTGACAAGAAGATGAAAAGCAGTTAGTACATATGCAACATATCACTTGAGCAGTTGTGGACTGCTTTGAGCTCATTCGATTTTTCCAACACAACCAACAATAACATCATCATGAAAAAAAAATTATTCTTTTTCAAGTTGAATAATGCAATATCAAAATAAGATAAGCCCGTTCCTACCAAAAAAAAAAATAAGATAAGCCCGTTGGATTAATAATTGGGACAGATCAAACTTTGTGATTCATGTACACTCCTCTTCCGTTTTTGTGCTTCTCTGACACATAAAAAATTAAAATATCGAGGTTGATTTTTTTTTTTAGGGAAAGAGGTTCCTAAAGTTGGAGTGTCACATTATCACTATGCATTACCCATACGAGTAGCTGAATTCAGTCGGAAACATCAACTTCAAGCTTTGAGTGGAACTGACATTACCTTTTCTTATTTTTAAGAAAATAGGAAACTTTCATTCTACTACTTTGTAGATTCGATTTTGTCACTTAAGGGCTGTCAGAGTTTCAGTACACATAAATTTAAGTAATTAAATATCATCCGGTAGGTTTTAAGGGCGAAATGATTTTTCTCAAAATGACATCGCATAGTTTACGTCGTGACAATCATTTCTTGCATGGCCAATTTCATGAACGTTTATATTTCATATTGATATTTTATTATTTATTTTAGTGGAAATGTATTTTCTATTTTACTTTTTGGTAATTAGTGTAACCTCAGCAATAAGTCGATCAATGAAAAAAAAAACGAGAACCCAATAATTAGACGAGGCTGGAAATTTTCATATATCCATCTATGTCGAACCATCATTTATTTCATCTAAAGTAAATAGTAGACACTATAAACAATATATATATAACATTATATATAACATTTGGAAAAGAAGAAAAGCTCCCCAGCATTTTTTGCACCCTCGCAGAAAGTAGAAACAATAAAATTACAAATAACACTGCGACCCAAAGAAAAAGGAAAAATAGTAAAATACCCCCTTTCCCAACAAATACACCCTACCTCACCACAAACGAAATTAAAGAAACTAAAAAAATAAAGATAAATAAGTCAGAGATTTGGAATATTTTTTTTTTAGAAGATTGGCGCGAATCCTATATTAATAATAACGGTTACAATACATAGAGAAATACAGACATAACAAACAAAGAAACCGAACAGAACATAACAACCAATCCGTAGGAAACAGAGAGACATGGATGGAGTCGAAGGGTGGACTAAAAGCTACGAGAGCCAAACGTCCAGGCAAAAATTGGCCGAGATAAACTACGGTATATTCGGAACACTGCCTTTTCAACTAATGGCCCCCCTGGCCATTGTTACAAATTTGCCTAATAAAACGGTGCATAGTCCAATATCCATAGAGTGCAAATACGAAAAAATAAATGTATGGTGCTTCTCTTTTTATTGAGAAAGCCATCCACTGGCCGGCATGCACTAAATTAAAAATGCCTGTTGGGCTGTAGACAAATCCTGAAGAAAATCTAGTCTTGTTCCTATTTGATGGGATCGGGAACAGAAAGGCATGCTGGTACCAATAATGATACATAATTATTAGCATGAACTATTCGATTATACTAATATTTTATTCAACTTTTTTAAAAAAATTAAAAAGAATTGGGATATCAATCAGCTGGATGATTTATTTTTAACATAAAACATTATATCTGGTTTAATGCTAAGATAACAACAATTACAGAAAATGAGATCACACACATCGTATTGAACTCAGTGCTAGTAACACTGAGTTACTAAATTAACCAAAGAAATGACAATAGTATAGTTGTCATGCATAATATGATAATTTAAAACACTGTTCCATACATAAATAAGATGATAGGGAAAAGGAGGCACTAGCGCTCTTGGATTGCTTGGCCTAATCTGAAATTCGAAAAGTACGATTAATTATTTAACCATGGCTTTCCATCTCTTTTCGACGATACATTTTAATAATAATAATCACATTCTTAAAAGAACCTCATTGGTATTTAGTGGCTCAATCATTACACAAAATGCTCTGTATCTCGATCAGGGGATCCACTACATTATGGTGCGAGTACGAGTTTTAGATGTTGATATTTTGGGAAGATGATGTATACCAACTTTTATTTCTTGACCGACAAATTAATTGACATATAGTGACACCCATTAAGCAATATAGTAATTGAAAAAAAAAACTGAGCAATATAGTAAATTTGAGTGCCCATGCACACATCTTTCGAGAAAGCATAATATTCCATAAACACAACAACTAATTTCTAATGTAATTACCAAACTTACACAACTAGTTTTTTAGAATTATTACATGATTCATAGGTGGCAAGACCAACATTAAGTTCTATTATTTTGCATTAGTCAAATTCTTTCGATATAGTTTTATAAAGTTAGGGTGGGAAGATGAACTCGCCACGTGCGTATCATAATAACAAACCAAATATATAATTAGTTAGACATAGATAACAAGCCATGCAATTTTTTTGAATCCTTAGTTATAGTGTTACATTATCACTTCGCATTACCCATATGAGTAGCTGAATTCAGTAGGAAACATCATCTTCAAGCTATGAATTGAACTCGCATTCCCGTTTCTCATTTTTAAGAAATATGAAAACTTCATTCTACTACTTTGTAGTTTCGATTTTTTCATTCAACGGGTGTCAGTACATATAAATGTATGTAGTCATCTATGGTAAATTACTCTCAACCCTCTGTGTTTTGTACGTTTTTGTGGTAGGACTCCTGGATAATTTGAATTAGATTTAGGGTCCCTACTTTTCGAATTAATATTGGTCTCGGGTCCTTGGCTGATGTCAGCGATTTTTTTATCATTAAAATGACTAAAATACCTTAGATAAAAAAACAAAAAAAAAACACCTTCTTCAACCTTCAACCAATCCAAGAACACCAAGTTTAACAATTAATCAGAATTTGACTCGGTGTTGTAATTAATCCATTTAATAAAAAATTCTTCAAGCTATGAATTGAACTCGCATTCCCGTTTCTCATTTTTAAGAAATATGAAAACTTCATTCTACTACTTTGTAGTTTCGATTTTTTCATTCAACGGGTGTCAGTACATATAAATGTATGTAGTCATCTATGGTAAATTACTCTCAACCCTCTGTGTTTTGTACGTTTTTGTGGTAGGACTCCTGGATAATTTGAATTAGATTTAGGGTCCCTACTTTTCGAATTAATATTGGTCTCGGGTCCTTGGCTGATGTCAGCGATTTTTTTATCATTAAAATGACTAAAATACCTTAGATAAAAAAACAAAAAAAAAACACCTTCTTCAACCTTCAACCAATCCAAGAACACCAAGAACACCAAATTTTTTATTAAATGGATTAATTACAACACCGACGTAACAATTTACTCAAAACTAAAAATGGATTAATTACAACACCGACGTAACAATTTTTCCAGCTGAAACAAACCTAAAAACACACCTTCTTCTTCAACCTTCAGTCTCGGCCGTAGGCCTCCAAAATCCAAAAAGATGCCATCTTGTCTTCATCCGGGATGACCTCCAAATCCAGAAAGCAAACGACATAATAGCTAAGGTATTATTAAAAAATTGGTGGAAGAATTTCGTAGGAGGGACCAAACCCATATAGAAGAACACATGCCCAGAGAGAGAGAGGTGTTTCACCTACAGGAAATTAGTTGCCGAGGTTAGTTCCCGAGCACCAGCCATCTTCAGTACAAAAGAGGAATCTTTCTACTTGGTGAAGAATTAATTTAATTGGCAAGTGGAGAGGCAGAAGGGGGAGTGACCGGCAAGGGTAGTCGGGCTCAGCGACGGCGGGGGCTTTGATGAGGCGCATGGTCTCGAAGGTCCGTCGAAGCTCGGCCCTGGAGAGAACGCCAGAATTAGGAGGCGCAAGGAGGGGGAGGTAGATCTCGTGATTATGCCCCGTCCACTTCCATGTACTTCCACAACGGCGCCGTTCAGGAACTAGGCTTGGAATTGTGGGGACACGCCATTGGGAAGCTGAGAACTAGGAGATTGAAGTTTATCGTATTTTTGGGATTTCCAATTTGACGGTTTAGGGTATTCAATTGGAAATCTTGTTTTTTGTCTTGACGATGGTAATTAATGCGTCGGTCTTAGTTCAATTGAATGGTTCTCTGTCTCCTATTTTCCTATAACTTGTTCTTTTGATTTCTAGCGATTGGTTTCTAGCGAGGTGTTGAAGATGACAGGAAAGCCACACCCGCAGCCGGTGCCGGCGAGAGTGCGGGGTTGGAATAGCTGTTCGAGAATTTTGTGTTCTTGGTGTTCTTGGATTGGTTGAAGGTCGAAAAAGGTGTTTTTTTATTTTTTTATCTAAGGATATTTTAGTCATTTTAAATATATAAAAAATCGCTGATATCAGTCAAGGACCCGAGACCAATATTAATTCGAAAAGTAGGGACCCTAAATCTAATTCAAATTATCCAGGGGTCCTACCACAAAAACGTATAAAACTCAGGGACCAGAGAGTAATTTACTCAGTCATCTATTATCTGGTAGGTTTTAAGGACGAAATGAATTTTCTAAAAACGGTATCGCATAGTTTACGTCCTCGCCAATTTCCATTGTTTTGGTGAAAATATATTTTCTAATTTACTTTTTGATAAACAGTACGACTTCAACAAGAAGTCGATCAATAAAGGAAAAAAATTAACCGAGAACCCCAAATTAAACGAAGCTGGAAAATTCCATCTATCCATCTATGTAGAACCATCGTTTATTCCATCTAAAATAAATAATAGACAATATAGACATTATATATAACATTTGGAAAAGAAATAAGAAAAACTCCCAAGCATTTTTTGCACCCCCGTAGAAAGTAGAAACAACCAAATTACAAAGAACAACATCGACCCAAAGAAAAAGAAAAAATTTTAACCAAAAAAAAAAAAGGAAAAAATACCCTCTTTCCCCACCAATAAACCCTACCTCGCCACAAACCAAATTAAAGAAACTTAAAAAAAAAACAGAAATAAGTCAGAGACAACTTTTCTCTCTCTTTCCCCTCCTTGTGGTCGGCCCCAGTTCCAGCTCACTCTCTCAGTGAGTTGACCCCATCCAAACAACAAGGAAACCGAAAACCGCTGAATTTAACTGGCTGAGTTGACTCGCCAGGCTGATGTGGCGATGAGTGGCCGCGTGTGCCACCCGAGGAGTAGGCATCCGTCGCTCTCCTCCACCCGGTAACCCTCTCCTCCGCCGAAGAGAGCGAGGAGCATGCAGGCCTGCTTGAAGGCGTTGGACCCGAGGCAGACCGGGTCGAACCCGGCCGATCCGAGACGGTTTCTCCACTCTGCGAGCCGCTCGTGACGCTCGACCCGGTCGACGCCCTCGCAGCCGACGACGTTGGAGATCTGACGGCCGAGGTAAATCTCCGACATGAGCCGGTCCTCGTCGGAGCAGACGAAGCCGGAACCATCGAGCGAGTCGAACAGCGTAGAGTAGTAGTGGAGCGACTCGGTAAACCGGCTGAGAAACTCCGGCCCGTTGTGGCCGGATTCTTGCTCCACCATGGTGAAGATATCCGGCTTGATCCGGCGGACCACGGAGAGGACCTTCTCGAGTGCCCCGGGCCGGGCGAGGAGGCGGTGGAGCTCGAGGATGGAGTTGACGGCTACGGCCTCCCCCTGCCGGAGCTCGAGGATATCGGCGTCGAGGTCGGCGAGGGAGCTGGCGACGAAGCCGCGGTACTCGAACTCAACGTGGATAGTCTCCGCGAGCTGCGCGATCTTCCAGCCGACCTCCTGGAGGTGGTCAGTGTTATCCGGAGACGGAGGGCCAATGGCTGTGAGGCGGAAGCTGGGGGGCCCGCCGGGGCGGAGCGCGAGGGCCTGCATGAGGGCCGGCCACTGCATCCCTTCGTTCATTGAGAAGTCGATGACGTGGACGCGAGATTTCCCCTCGAAGGCCTCCAGGATCGCCTGGTTCGCGGTGAAGTGCGCAAACTTCAGGTAGGGTCCGCTCTCGTAGAAGTGCATCAGAAGTGTGGACTCCAGGGTGGGGTCCACGGCGGTAACCGCCGCCTGATTCTGGTATATCCTCCTCGCGAGAGCCTCCCTGAAGTAGGTCGCGACTTTCCCCATGGCGCCGACCTGAGCCGGCGCGAGGACGCCGATCTGCCTCAACAGCGCCTCCGCGACGCCCAAGTTCCCGGCCTCTACGGCCTCCGCGCACGCGAGGAGCATGTGCACCAGCCTGACCCCGTTCTCCTGGGAGTCCACCAGGACGACCGGTCGTCCGCCGCCTCCCGCCGAAGATGGCGGGGAGGGCTTCGAGCGCTTCGAAGGCGGCTGAGGAGGAGGAGCCGGGGAAGGGGAGAGGACAGATCTGCCAGGGATCGCCTTGAGGTCGTAATCGGACGGCTGGGGTTGCGTTTGCGGAGGGTTGAGCTCGGAGAGCATGGATTCGAGCCACGTGGAGAGATCCGAGGGGTTGTAGTGGACGGTGTCGTCCGGGAGCAGACGACAGGCATTAGCGAACTCGCTGTTGTCGTCCGCTAAGGTGGGGTCGGGGTCGGGGAGTAGGGCGGGGCCGTTGAACATCATGGCCTCTTCGAGCTGCTCCAGCTTGAGTGCCACGTCAGCCATATCAGATGTCCTCACCTTGTACCCCAAAACGGCGAGAAGCTCGTCCATCCCGTCCACCTCGTCCTCCTCTACCCACATCTTCCCCTTGGCCGCCGATGAGGGCTCCGGCTGGAAATCCGGGTGCTCTCTCTTCATCTCTCTATCTCTTTTTTATTTTTCCAAAATTAATTTTGAGTTTTTTTCTTTTTCTTTTTGGTGCGCGCGCGCGCCTAGTTGGGAGTGGGAGGGTTTTTCTGGTTGGGATATGATATGAGAATTGAGATGAGAAGGGAAAGAGAGTGGTGGGTGCTAATAATCAGAAGGACAGCTGTGGGAGAGGAGAAGGAATCTGGCCTCTGGGTGTGGGGTTATACCCTTTTCTTTATCCTTTTTTTTCCTCTTTCTTTCTGATTGTTTTCCCCTGCAGTTATAACATAGTACTGTAATAGTACTGCCCACTTGCCAATTACATTATGAGTGCTACAGAAGATAAAGAAATTCTAAAATTTTAGGAATTGAAATGATAATCCAAGATTAGTTACTAACATTAGGGATTATTATTGTGTTTTGAGGGTGGTGGGGCGCGATACCCGGTGTGTTTCCTGGTGATTTAATAAATGGACAGTGGCATTGCGAACTCCAACAAGATAAGATTGAAATGAAGTGAATACAATGATCTGTTGCTTTTTCAAGTTATAATTTTTCTATAAAGACTAAAATTTTAGACAGTAAATTTGGTAAATTTTCAATAGGTATAAGTAGTTTTTTTTTATTTTTATACTAAACAAAGTAGAATTCTCAACATAATACTATAACTAGTTCTATCATACTGAGAATTTGTATATGACCTTAATTTTATAAACTTGCAAGAAACAAGAATCGTGCCATTAATATAATATATTTAACATTTGTTATGTCTCATAAATTTTGATGCTTATTTCAACTAATTCAAGATTCTATATGCGGAATCGGTTAGTTTTCCTTTCGTCATGTTTACACGGATATTATAAGTGCTACGCCGGAAATTATGCGTCGTATCGGCCGAGTAAAAGAAACAGAATTGGGAAGGTCGGTTGTTTTTATGATAATTCTGATAGAAGATGGGGAGTGGGAGGAGGGACCTTTGCTTAGCGGGTGCTCACTTCATTTAATGACATTTTTTTTTTCTTCTTACCTTTTTACCGCATTGAATTTTACTTTTAACTTTCGGTGGTTGATCTTTACTTGGTTGCTGATAATTAAATATCTCCAACTCTCTGCTTTAGGAAGTTGATTTTCTCTGATCCAGCTTTCTGGGTCTAGGCTGCCAACTCTATACATAATGCGCTTTATCATCTGCGTAGACAGGTTAGTTAATGGATTAAAGGTAGGACTTAGGAGTAACTCCTTATTCCTTAACCTGTATCCTACATGGGATATAGCTAGTTACACTTCAATTGAGTTGAACCATTTATGTTTTGGTTTACTAGCTATTGTTTGTTTAGTTAAATAATTACTATAATATTTATTTTATTTTCTGGGAAAGTAAAGTTCTATTTAAATCTTTTTGGAATAAATTTATTCACTATTGACTCTTACAAACTCAATTTATGAACAATATGGTCGCTTTTTACAAAAATAAAAAATCATCTAAAAATAAGAACTCATTTTCGTAAAACGTTGAAACCATCAAACTTGAAAATAATCATTTGTTGGACTTCCAAGACAAATGGACAAGTGCATAGTTGCAATTTACAAGTGCTTCCTTTCCATGGATTTCTGTTTTTTAGTAAGTTAATCATAGATTTCTATTGCAATTGTCCATTAAAGACAAGAGTAACAAACAAATAATCGAATCTTCCCCCGTTCAAATACTGAACGAACAACTACAGCTAAATGTATATTCCATTAATTTCACGAGTGAACAGCGCACAACATGCTTAAATTTTAAATCCATCAAAGTGTCATTCAATTAAGTTACTTTTGGCATGATGTTAACTACGTAGGTTACTTAATTTCTATAAGTTGATGATTTGTAAAAAATAACTGAGCGCTAATTCCCATAGAATATTCCTTCATGTTATAGTTGAGCTATTATTAAACTCCACTACATAGTCCAACTTTCATGTAAAGTACCACATTTAACTGGAATTATGTCAACAAATGTTATTTAAAATTGTGTAATATCGAATCTTATATTTATGACTAATTGTTATATCTTTTACATTATTTTTGTGGAACGTTAAAAATAATATATTTGCACGGTTGTTCTTTTTTATGTAGTAAAAATACACGTTTGTGTCCGGGAAGTGTATAAAATACTTATATTAGTAACCTCCCTAGGGAGGAGGGGAAGCCCGCACCACCACTCGCCGTCAGTTCACGTGACCACCATGTGGTTCTCTGGCCCCACCTCTTTTCCACGTGGCACTTCATCAGCATCTCCCGTACGTATAAGGCTAGCGTAGAGGGATACCGTCCCGTTACGTGTCCCCTAATGTGGGGTCCACTTGAAAAGTATTTGTCGTTATGAGGTTTATTTATCACTTCATTCCAGTGACTGCGCTTCTTCCGAAACTAATTAAGTAGCCCAAACATTTTTAGATCTGTGGATTGGATTGGAGGTGGTGCAATTGGAAAAATATCTTTTTTTTTCCTCCTTGGAAGGAGTGAGCACTTAATTTGAGGTTCGGATAAACTGGATCTTCGATTATTTAATAATACGAAATCGCTGAAGATGTACCAATCTTGGATCTTCACATTATCTCTAGAGTCAAAATATAGTTTTTATTATATTTATTGTAACTCGTCATGTAACCAATTATTATGAAGCAAATGTTTCTGGCCATGCTCTCTAAACATTTACCAAATAAATTATAACAACGATATAAGTTCACGTAGAGGTAAATTCTGAATATCTTTATCAATTAGTTAAATTATGGTCATTATTTAGGAATGATCTTACGTTCACGTAGCTACACCCTTATGATCTACCAACAATTCATCCATCTCACACTAGAATCGTTCCTTGCTAGGGCATGGTGGTTTTAGTTTTTACGGCTTGTTTGTTTCCGGGGAAAGTTATAAACAAATTTTACATTATGGGTTAGGCCATAAGAGAATGATATACTAGCATAATGTTAAAATTTTATCAACTATTGTTTACGAGAATGTATTGGCCTACTTATAAATTTCATGTATAATCTAACATTTGTCGATTTGTTGACGTGGTCACACAAAACCCCAATCTGTGGCATATTTCATGAGAGTGGTGATGAGGAAAGATCAGCATAGCATAAATAATATATGATAACTATAAGGAAAATAATCCGCTGGATTGTTGTCTTCTGGGTGGAAGGTGGCCATTATTAAGGTAACACAGAAATAATTAGCCTAATCATAATGGCCAGCTATTATGTGAGAAATATTTTAAATTAATATTAAAGTGTGCCTATTAATCTAAATTAGATTCAAACAATTTATCGTCATCTCAATGGTTTGCATGGACTCTCTTAAAATACAGCTTTGGTCGTTCCCTTCTAAACATATTATAATATAACTTGCCATTCAACCTTTACGTGTGTAATTATTAACCTAGGAAAGTGAAAGTACATATGTATCGGTTGAATGTGTCCATAATTTAATTGTTCAGCCTATAGAATATCCAATTTGATTTGTTTCTATGAGCAGCCGCGCCGGCAAAGAAAGGAACAAAGTAGATAAGTCCTACCACGAGCTACTGTTTAATTTAAGCTTGCACGAATGTATTTTTTATACCTTAATATATAAATAAGATGGAGACATTGACACCTATGAATCCCATTAGCAAGGACAAATTAGTTTAGTCTGGGCAAAGTAAAAGATGATGAACCCTAAAAAAATGAAGAAGATGTAACTATCACAAAGTTTACTTGAAATCATTATTATTTTTTAATTTTTAAACTAGAATAACTTGTCTTATTATCTAATCTAATTGCACGAACAACTATAATAATGTAGTAGAAAGCAACAATGTAACATCAGCGTGAATAAAAATATTGTTTTAGTTGATTAAACCGCGACAATCATGTACATCAACCAGCAAAATGTCCCTGTCCACACGGCGATGATTGAAAACCTATTTTTTTATATCAGATTTGTCTTAATGAACTTTAATTTCCAACATTAAACTTAGTAATTAAAAAAATAAAACAATGGAGGCGCTTCCACCTGCTGCCTCCTGGTGGCGAATACAGAGATTTGTTTCCAGCTAAATAGAAGAAAATTCAACATAAAGTTGCCATTTGGCGATTTTATAAAACTTCGTTAATTGTTTGAAGTACAATAAGTTGGTACTCACTACGGAGTATCTGAATTGACAATTTATCATTATTTATTTTACATGACCTTTTGATCTTATGCATTTCAAAGATTTCAAAGAGCACAAATGAACATCACATAATGACTTCATATTGAATCAATCGGCCATGAGGAAGATATGGAAAGTTACATAGATGGTAAATATCATATTACTGAGGCTCCATGAAAAGAAGTACGATTAAAAAGTTCATGGAACAAATGAATTCCATTTTCTAATTATGTCTGTCATTTTAACATCAAAAACCTAAGAAAGAAGTTGATAAAGCCCACGTGTAGCCATTGCCCATTGGTGACGCCTTTGGACCAGTCAATTTTGGTATTAGGCCCACATGTTTTATCCGAAAATAGCCCAATCCAATGTGTTTCGTTTCGGGCTCAGCTGCAAACGGTCAAATCCATACCGAGCCCACACTCCAGTGCTGAATGAGGATCATCTCTAAATACCATTGTTTTTAAAAAACGTGGTCCGACTGCCGATCGGGCTGGTCGGACTGCAAATCGCACCTAAGGGCGGTCCATTTTTGGTTAATAAATTTTTGTCTGGGCGAACCGCCCAATTTTCAGCCTGACCGGATAGTTTGTTTAACCAGATATTTGATATTTTTATATATTTTTTATAAAATTTATAGATTATTTACCTATATACCTATCTATATTTCAAAAAATTATTTAAAAATTAGAAAGAAAAAAATTTGGGTCTGACCGGCAGTTGGATTGGTCGGACCGGCTGGCCCAAAAATCATACCCAATTCTAGGTCGACCTCCGGGTCGTTTTTTAAAACCCTGCTAAATGGGCGAAATTTGGGAGGCCCACACGCCCACTATTCTTTAACAAATCTAAGAGATTATTAGAGGCAACGAGCAAACGAAAATACTCTATTCTCCGTAATTAAGGTTTTAAGGGTTAATGATTTAAGGATTTTACATTTGGTGTAACCCATGGTTGTTCAACAAATTGGAGAGATTACTAGAGACAACGACCAAACAAAAATATTTGATCCTCCGTCATTAAGGGTTTAAGGGTTAGATTTTGCATTTGGTGTAAGGGAATATTTTTATTTCGAACACGGTTAGTGCACCTAGTGAGGCACTTCGGTAATAGTACTAAGAAAGTAATTATCACAGTGATTTTTTGGTATGTTTTATCAAATATTTTAGGTATTGTAGTTGATATACTAAATGTAACTCTTTTTGGGCTTTTTTTTAAGAATAATGCAATTTTAATTTATAAATATTTCAAAGTCTACTACGGTTGAAGAGAAGGATCTAATGCAAGAGCCACATTAGAGAGCGAGGAGAAATTATCTTCACTTAATCTTTTATTTATTTGATGTATATTTTTTTAATATATTTTTCTACTAAAAATTGATTCCATTAAAAAATTAATCAACCTAGAAAATTCATTTAAAAAATAATCAACCTAAAAATTAAAATCAAATCTTGAAAAAATTAAATTTGCTATACTTCTCGAATTTTCTGACTCCGTCTTCGGAAAGACCTCATGCAGTTATGGAAGGCGTATCAATTAGTGAAGATTAACTTAATGTCTTGGATTAGAAATTTAAAAGGATTTTGCTCTCCTGTGGTGAGAGACCGGAAGAGCTTTGAAAATAGGTGATCAAGGTGAAGTCTACAACTCATCTGAGTCTCTTTCATTTGGTAAGGTCACGTCGTAAGATATATTGACGAGACAAGATCAATCAATGACTGAGATCTTTACGTAGAAGACATTTTGGTAGCCATTTCGGCAGAATGGTGGGCTCATTGTAACGTTGAAGCCTGAAGGTATAAGTTGACGAACACGGGTGCGCAATTGTTGTCTGGTTGCGCTTATTTGAATTTTCAAAGCACCTATAAGATGTTCTACAGTCACCCCCAAGTGAAACCCGAGTACAAATGTTAAGGAATCCATATGTGTGACACCGGCAAGAATACTCACGGATATTCTATTAGCCAATCGAAAGAGCTGTAACCCAGCAAGTGCAGCATCTGGTGGACGCGGGAATAAAGACCAAGTTGGTACATGTGAACCGCATCAGGTAGGTTACCTGTCGCTCGGCTGGATTTAGGACTTCATCCCAACAATGTGATCGAAGCCGACATAAATACACTATTAAATAATCGAATATACAATCATTCGAGAAATATCAGCATACCTATCTTACTCCAACCAAAAAGATATTTTATTCACGAGAAATGATACATTTTGAATCATCGACAAAAATCTGTAGGTAAATTCAACCACTTCCCAAAATTAACTACATCATCTTTGGAAATATTATTATCGAATTTTGAAAGATTTTACCGTGTCCAGACTCTTGCGATGCTAACATTCTCAACTTCGCACTAAGCAATATATAACTCGTATATATATTATATTGATTAATTAAATGTTACTTGTAAAAAATATAGCACGACGTGCAAAATCAATAAAATTTTAGTTCAAAATTTAAAAATACATGCTATTTCATGTAGGTCCAAAAGTCCATATTACATAGCCAATTAGCCATAAACAGAATTTATTAAAGCCCTCATATTATTTAGTAGATACAATACAATTAAAGCCTTGACCTCGATTTCTAGAAAGTTTATTAAGGTGGGGCCTGAGAAGGTCGCTCCCGTAACGGCTAAGCAACAACTAATTGTTAAGTGAAGCAATGATCAAGTCTCTAGTGGCCAGTTTGGAATATAGACCCATGAGAGTTTGACCATAAGGATTAAAAAAAAGAAAAGAAAACTCTGCCGACAAGAGTTGCCAGGCCGTAAAAAGGAATATTCGCAGATCAATTTTAGGGTCGGGTCTATTAAAGGCACCCAACTCTATAAATAGAGTTGTTAAAGTTTGACTAAAACTAAATCAATTATAAAACAACTCTGCTCAAACCTAACCCATATACGATTTCCAGAGCGCCTGGATAGTTTCAAGAAAATAAGGGTGAGGCCTGCAATAACCAGTTCAGTTTAAGAGCAAGAAACGCTCCCTCTCTCTCACTCAACAATTTGACTTAATTTCTAGTTAAATTCGTCAGTTTCTTGGTTTGCTCTTCAAATAGAGAAGACGACATTGAAGTAGTGCATTAAGTACCAAATTTAATGCACACTTTCAACCTCAAAACGAAGCAAACAGACCAACCGATTACCCGTCCTGAACTGAAGCAACCACCCCAACTTTAGTCCGCCTAATGCATAACATGCACCGAAAACAACCAACAGTCAAATTCTAACATATTGTCATACACCAAATACCGATGTCCGTCCAGTACGCGAACAGAAAGGAGAAATTACGAGCTCATCAAGGCCATTAAACAACCAAATGGAAGAGTAAAAGACTGGAAACAGCCAGAAATTAACCAACAACTCAAAACTCTTTTATTTCCTGGATAACAAATCCTTCAAGGTCCGGACTCGGACTAAAACAGAAACCAAATGACCCGAGGAGACAACACTAACACAGAGAGAGCTAAGACAGAGCAACACAACCCAGTTGCCGTTTCGATCAGTGAGAGGATATCTTGAGGTTGAGGGACTTGTTGATCCAGGACTTCCAGCTCCCGCTCCCGCCACCCTTGGCGGAGGAGGATCTCGCGTCCTTGTCGGCCTCCTTCATCGACTGCGGCTTCTTGCACAACATGAAGTTGCGCACCCCTCCGGACCCGATCGTCTCCCACGGGCTCATTGCTGCAACCACCCCCGACACACAAAAAGTCCATCATTTACAACTTGATCATAGCACATCATCCATTACCTAATAATAAGGTGTTTGGAAAATATAATTTCCGAAATCAAATCAATTTAGCGTTTCAAAGACCAATGTTTTCCAAAAATTAGGATTGTGGCCTCCAATTTTACCAATGAATACAAATAAAAATGCTTAATTGTGGCTTCGTTTTTACGCATGTTCACCAATTTAAGAAAAACAAAACATCGAAAAACTAATCGGGGGATTCTGAAACCCTAGTGGCGTAAAATTAAAAATTAAAAAGACGGGAAGGAGGGGCTTACCGCCGGTAGAGTCGGCGGCGCCGGGGGAGTAGAGGAAGAAATCGTTGAGATCGGAGCCTAGGACGGGGAGGCGGCCCTCCCGAGCGTAGGACTTGAGAGCGGTGTCGATAACCGCGGCAACGAGCTCCTCCTCCTTAACCACGAACCGAATGGGTCCGGCGCTCCCCATAACCGTGACGGTGATCAGAAAACGGTTCCCTTTCTGGGCCACCTTCTTCTTGCTCATCAACATCATCCTCCTCCTCGGATCGGGTCTCAACCGAATTCAATAATAAAAAAACTAAAAGAAACAAATGGATGGATGGAAGGAGGGTATCGGACGATGAGGAGTGAGAGAGTTCACGGGTCGAGACCGAGGCAGCGGTAGTACCAGCCTTCTTTGCAGGATCCGAAAGCGAAGTCTAAGCACACCACTCCCCTTCCCCTTCCGGCGGCGGAGGGCATGTAACTTCCTTCACTTCTTCTTCTTCTTCTTCTTGAGATTTCCACCATTCACAATTCCAGCTTTCTTCCCTTTCTTTTGATTTGTTTTTGTGGGAGTAGAGAGAGAGAGAGAGAGAGAGAGTGGTTTGTTCTTTTTTTCCTTTCTGGTTGTTGTTGTTGTGATGAAGGGAGGAGGGGCTACGGGGGCGCGGGGGCTATTTATATAGGAGGAGTGGGTGTTTGTGATGTTCCGGAAGTCTCGAGGAAGTTTATTAGGGTTTGTTATTTAGTTGTTTTCTTTGAGTTGGTTACTGCTGGCTTCCCTTTTTTTTATTTTTTATTTCTTTTGGTATTTACTTATTAGAGATGATAATCTGGTGGTAATAGTATGACTCTATTATAATATGTTTGCTTAGGTGTATAATATGTTAATGAGTTAATAGAGAATACATAGTCTCATAATTTAATTAAATATTGGATAATAATTGACTAAAAATTTCACAATTGGCTAAGTGATAAAGATTGCTTTGTATATAACAATTCTATTTGAATTACATATTGAGATGAAGATTTTGTGAGCTACACTTATCTTTTTTTGATGTAAATCCATTCTGTACACATATTATCATTACCATCCACAAATAAAAATATTACAAATAAAATATAATTATTTTCAGTCCTGTTGGTCGAGTGTCGTTTGGCCAAAGAAGTGAATTAACGTCTTATTTGAGCGGTATCTTATTACTGTCCACTTTCTGTAATTAAACTCAACGTAAAAATAGTCACGATTAACTATTTGTTAAGGGGAAAATGTGAATCATAAAGATGAAACCCCACTGAATCTCATTTATAAAGCCTTCGCTCTTACTCTTTAATGAGAGGTCCAACAAGGCAAAAAAGAATTATAAAGCGTGTATGTTTGGGAGATGTCGTAGAAGAGATTAACTTCGACCCCATTTATTCGTCACTTGGTACTTAGCTTTTGGCTCAACTTTATTCGATTACAAGGTTCCAACTTCCAATCAATCACCATAAAAAACTTGCAATCAATTAAATAAGTATATCTAATCTACCTAGTACGAGATTAGCCTCACCTTAGAAAGATGTGTCCGGTTAGGCCTCCTCGTGAGTAGACATAGGGGAGAGTTCGGTACGGTATTGTGGTATCGGTATGAAATTTCATACCGTACCGCAATTTTTCTTCTTAGAAAAAAAAATCGGGCAGTATGCGGTATGGTGAAAAACAGCGCGGTGCGGTATACCGCGGTGTCGGTATTGCGGTATACCGCAGTACTGTGCGGTATTTTGCAGTATTATGCATGTATTCGGTGTGGTACTAAAAACCGCACCCGTACCGTTTTATCGCGGTATACCGCGGTGTCGGTATTTTGCGGTGCGATATATGTGCGGTTTGTTAAATTTTCGGTACAGTGTGGTACGGTGCGGTACGGTATGCGGTATGCTCGGTTTTTTTCTCACCCCTAAGTAGACCTCCCTCAGTACCGTCTATAGGGAATTTCATGGTATGAAAAACTCCAACTTTTTTTTTCACGATCCAAAATTGGGTCGCTGACACGGCGCTGGGTCACGCTCATCAAAGTTGAAGAGCCGCGACCCAACCAGTCTCAAATCGTATACACATATCAAATCGCGGAAGCGTAATTCAAATGTGGAAGCGTAAACCATAAATATATAAATATACATTACAAATATTCTTACATAATTCTAAAGTTCAAACTTATGTATAACGGAGCGACACGACTTAGATTACAACAGGAAAATACCATCCGGAGACTTAAAGAAACCCAAAAAGAAGACGACGGTTTCAAACGATTGAACATATAAAATTCTCCAGACGTCAAAGCGATTCCCTAATTCTCGTCACCTATGGAGGGAGGGTGTATGTACTTTGAAGTACTTAGTAGGAAAATATTAAAAAAGCCTATATTTAACTAACCAACCACATGCAACACATCGTACCCATGCATTGACCAATTGACATTAAATTAACAATTAACACATCACAAGTAGTTCATCAAATCGTACAAGTTTTAGAATATCAGACACACAGATAGACACGTTCCGACCCTAATCTGGTGTTGCGAACGCCATATAAATGGATGGACTTCAGACAGGTTTAGAATGTGTCACTCCCTCTCACAACACGATAATATCATATCTTAAAGCGCTATCATATCAAACTCCACCAGCCAAATATATCGTATCAAATCCAATGTATCCTCAAAATATGTGCAAATATGCCAATATCCCCAGTTGGTCACGGGTAGACCTCATCGTCCGCCATCTCACAAATTGACTAACATATATCATACTAACAAAGACTAGTTGGTCACGTATGCAAACTTGTACTAATCGTCACACATATCATAAGCAAAATCATAATTGGAAAGATCTACAAACTTTCCAAAAACACATCAAAAGACTCTCATCAAATATTTTCACATAACAATTAATCAAACCAAAGAATATTCATCAAATCAAAATAAATAATGTTAGCTAAAACAAAGGTTACAGATAATATCCCTCTCACCTAAACCAAAGTTGCACAAATTGCTCCAAAGGAGTTTCGTACTTCACTTCACGTTCCACGATGCTCGGATTCCAAAATGTGATCAACTAAACAAGAAAAATAACAATCTATCAATCTCAACCTCTCAAACACAGAGAAAAATGGAAAAATCAACTTTGAAGTTCCTAATTGGATTCTCACACAAAATCTCCCAAAATATATACAACATTCCTCTAATCTCAACTTCAAAGCAGAGCTTAACATCCATAATCATCATATCTTTCATTCAAACCTTCAAAATATCTCAAACTCCAAAATCCACATCCACAAAAGTTGTTCAAATCATCACATTCTTACATCAACTTCAAGGTAATCACTAGATCTACACTTAATTTCAATAAACCTTAATCTAAAATTAACTTACCAAACCTCAAATCTACGAAAATCTTCTTCTCCTCTCTTATCTTCTTCTTCTTCTTCCTACTTTCTAGCTTAGATATTTGTTGGAATGGCTTTTGGATAAACTTTCTAAATGAAAAAAGTGTTTATATAGGTTCTACCAAGTGGGAAGGGCAAAATAGTCCAAAAAAAGTTTCTCGGGTGGGCCAAAAGTCACTGGGTACAAAAATAGACTTTCTTGTAACTTCTCTAGCAGTCGCTGGGGTACCACCAGATGCCGATTCCATTCTCAAATCACAAAACTCAAATCAGCAAAGTTGTAGATCTATGTCTTACTGATCTACTTGTCTTAGAATCACTCAATTTGGAGTTCGTACGAGAACATTATGGTTTTTCTACCAAAAGTCGACAAACTAAGCTAATCATTCCTAAAACCAACCACAATTCACACAAAACTCTAATCATCAAAACTCAGATCACCAAAACTCCAATCGTCGAAGTTATGCATATAAGTGTTACGGACATACTCGACTTGGAAACATCCAAATCGGAGTTCACACAAAAAAGTTATGCCAAACCCTCCAAAGGTCGACGAATTAAGCCAAATAGTTCTAAAATCAACCGAAACAAAATAGCCAAAGGATCAGATCTAGCGGTCACAACAAAGATAAAGTTTGCGAGGGTCATAACACTTTTCTTTTCTACAAGTTTATTGTCAATACAAAATCAACCCGCAAAACTCATCAATATAAAATAAATTCGCTATCGTACGTACAACCTATTATAAATATTTCAAATATATTAAGAGCTTAAATACATGCAACAAAAAATGAATATCTAGCGCGTCCTAAAAAATTGCTCCAAATACAACTCCCAACTTTTATTGAAGCGTATAATTATTATTCTGATACACGAGTTAGTACGGGGGATAATGTGAGTTCTAGGAGATCAAGCCTCGAAGAATCACTCACCGGGTAGCTCGTAAGAGGATACCTTCGGCTTAAGAGAGAGACTCAGAAAATTAAGCTTAAGGAGAGAACTTTTGTTTTTGCTGAACAAACTCCCAAGGTCACAACTTGTGCCTAGGGTTTTTCATTCGCTTTTTATCTGTATTCTGTCGAAATTTGTCCCGATTACAGAGAATATTCCTAACAAAAATATCCCCTAGGACGCAGGCGATTTGAGTCATATACGTGGCCACAGATCCGGCTCAAGGTATGCTCAAAATTAGCCAAAACCTGCAGGTGGAGTACCACTCCTGCAACTGTTCTAGTACAAAAAAGAAAATTACAAATAACTACCCGCCTAATTGCACTTCTGGTTACTGGAAAAATTGCATTTAGGTTCCTATCTTTATTATGGGTCGCGACTCAGAGGCTTCTGCGTGTCTGCGCCTTCAGCCAATATGACGTCATCCTTTCCTTGCCTCACGTGCTGACTTTAAAAAGTCACGCCCCTCCAACGGTCGGATCCAACTCATCCCTTCCCGCGTTGCCTGGTGTCGAATCCACTGTCGCCATGTCAGCCAACTTATCCATGTCATTATTCCCGCCTGGTTTCTCTGCCATCTCGCCTTCCTCTTCAACGACTCACTACGAATTTGGGAAAAAATCCCTAATCTCGCCGGGAACCCTAACCCTAGCCTCTTCCCCTTCTCCGATTGAGTCTTCCTCGCCCTCAATTGACACCCGATCAAGCTTATATACTTCTTCTTCTTTCTCCCCGCTTCCAATCAGGTCTTTAATCTCCACGTAACATATTCTCCTGTTAACAGATATATTTACATCGATAAGATTACAATCAAACATTACACCTATCGTTTCATATTGAATGTCGCCAATGTCAAGATCTGAGCGAGGTACCCTACAAAATTCTGACCGTGTTGCCAACAAATTTCATTTCTATTTTTTATATGTTTTATTTACAAGTATTCACGTAAAAGTGCGTCAAACTATAGAAAAATAAGTACAAAACAACTTACCACGTTTTTAATTTGAAAACATAAGAACTGTTCTAGGCGAATTTAGAGTTTTGGTCATTTGGGGAGTTTGGAGTTTTTGGTGAATTTAAGTTTAGGTTCATGGACTAGATAACACTTTCCATGTTGCACTTGCTTATTTGATAATTGATAGTATATTAGTAGACGTTCCTGGATTATTTGCACTGTAAAATGTACCTAACATAACCAATTATTAGTGACCAATATAATTTTACCTGCTGAAAAGTACCGTCCTGAATCCTGATGTAAACATCGATTTGGAACTAGTCGAGGAAAGCACGTTCAAAATCAAATCTTCTTACGTATCCGGTATCTCTGAAACTAATTAGATATGTATGTGTCGAGGAGAGTGCGCTTATCATATAAGACAAGAACGTGCCGTCTTACAGAGATATACATATTCGTATCTCTTAAAAAAAAACTAAACGTTTGAATTGATTTGATTTTTTATACAATAATATCCTAAAACTTAACCCATGGGAAGAGAGAGATCGCCTCGCGATCGTGCCGGAGGGAGGGTGGAGATCGGCTGCGGTTTCAGCCACGAGAGCGACCATGAAAAGAAGTAAAATAATTTATTAAAAAAAATTAATATTGGATAGAAGGGGCGAAAGGGATTGGGAACTCATAGTCGAAGGTCTGTGATAGAGAAGGGAGTTCGCCGGTAGGGAAAGCAGCTCGCCGACGGTGGACAAAGTTCGCCTACAGGAGAAGGAAGTTCTCCGTCGTTATCATCTCTAAAAGGGCAAGGGTCGACGTAGAAATTCTGGGTTGAAAAAAATGAATTGATTGATAGGTTTGTAATATCATAATTGAATAAGGGGCACATCAGTAATTTAGAGGCAAATTCCGACTGGATTTTTTTTTTCTTGTAGGATTTCGAAATTTAGACTTGTAATGAAAACATGAATTCATTTCTTAAAATATTTGCTTTCAAACATACGTAACTTATTAAAACTCCGGAAAGAATCCATTTTCAATTTTTTTTTTTGTGGTTCCGAAGATGGTGTAAAAGAACAAGAAATGTGAAACCCAAAGGAAGCTTTTCTTTGTTATTTATATTTTTTTTCGAAAAGTCGTAGTTATCTATATGGATATGGTGGTGGGAATCCACTGGAACCCGACTCCGTCATTCTGTTCCTCACGTTTCACGTGGGCGGTTGCTTATGAAGTCTGGCAGCTCTCGAAGTGTTTTGGGATATCTGACAATAATTATAGGATTGGTGATCTCTTATAGTATTTGTGTATTTTTTTTCCCAATTCGTATTTACATATCTATTATTCTATACTAGTTTACGTTTGAACAGATCAGAAATAAAAATATGAAAAAAATTAAAACTAATAAGAAAATTGTTGGACCGAATTTCTTTAAAAGATTTCGTTAAGTTTGACCAATGCAAACTATTTTGGACAAATTGATTGATAGATAACTAATCCAACAACTGAGAAATAATTGGGGGAAGTTCCTAGGGTACGATGATGCGTTTGTGAATTGTCTGACGACTCGGTAAATGCGAAACCAATGATTATTATTATTATTGATTGGAGCAGTTTGCATGTGTTTAATTGATGTCTGACATGAGCTTATGTGTGTATTTATTCCGTGCACATGTACTACCGTACGCTAGTACGTGGTGGACCCGACTGGACCACACACGTCATTGCGACGTCGCTATCTGTTTGTTAATCTTAGGCGCTTAGGCTCAAAGCAAGAAACAATCCTTCAGAAATATAAATAAATATTATGGCATCTTGAGTTTAGATATACATCGAATTACTTGTTTACATATATTTTCAATGATTGAGGTTTACCTGCCATATGCCAGGCTGCCACATGCTCGTAATTAAACCATAATATTTATGGAAATCACGAGCAGTACGGACTTTTCTTGGGACGTTGATGAATCCCACCTATTCTTTTTTGTTTGTATCCGTTCCGAAACCGATCACGCTATTACATGGACGAAAGAAGTATCACATGATCTCTGATAAGTGATAAGCTCACCTCTTGCTACCTTTGCCATGTGCCCAAGTTCATAATTGATTACTGACTAAAAATTTTCCTAATTTCGCCGGAGCTGTCAACATGGCTACTTTTTTCTATATAAGTAACAGGGGCTACTTGCATGCGACGTCTTGTACCCATAAATTTTGCAATATTTGGTTTCTACGAATATGAATGACAATGAACAAAATCTAGTATATATTGATCTCAATTCCTTTGTTTGAGCTCATAGATCCAAATTTGAATATGGATAAAAAAAAATTGGAGTTATAATTTAGAATTCAGATTCAATGAATAGTCCGCCATATTGTCAGGTTATAGAGGTATTTGATAGAATTTTTAGAATTAATTAAAAACATATAATAATTTGCTTGAAAATATTTTTTTAACTTTATAGTTAAATTATTTGGGGGGCAAAAGCAAATCTCTATTAAAAACTTTTTGGCGAAACAAATCATGAAGGCTGAGAAGTGAGATCAGCCCATTGGTGAATCAATAATGGGCGTCATCGCAAGATAATTGTTAACGCTGAAAACGGGTCCAGGAAGGAGTCTTCTTTAATGGGCCGCACCTGACAAGCTCGTGACCGACAGTTTCGAGTCGTTCCGCCTGAAGCCCTACAGTGTTTTCCCAAACCTGAGGAAAAGACAGGCAGACAGCCATGGTCCTGATCAGCAAGCTCATTAAAAATCAAATCTTAAGCAATCAGAAATTGATGTCATTTTCCAAATTTTTGGCTCCGCACCCTTGATAGAAATGACGTTAAATTAATAATTATTTTTTGTGTTTTGATTATTGTTAAGAGTTCTCATTATAGTAGAATTATATGTATTAAATTTCGTTTAGTTTTATATAAATAAGACATATAATTTATTATTTTAGTTGGTTGAATATTGATAATTGATAATTGGATATTTAAAGTTATTATTATTTTTTCTTTTTAGTATATTGTTACATTAAATATCGAAATTTTATCTTATTTCAGATATTATCATAATCAACGAATTTATAATTTTTATCCGGTAACTTCGAGTATATCATAATTCTAACGACATATACCTTTTTTATTCCATTTGATAAAGAAAAGAAACGCCTTTTCATATAAATAGCCATATTTGTTTTGTAATAAGTGAAAAGTACTCCGCAACATTTATTTTTATAGGTTTAAATTTGAGATTTTTAACTAAGCTATTGAGTTTTAGTGTTTTTTAAAATAACTTGAAATTCTTACTAGTTAGGTGTGCAATTGTTAATGGAATTCTTACAAGCATTTCATTCAGTCTCACGTCATTGAATAGTTGCTCTATTCCAATGTAATGGCGGGCCAATGTAATCAGGATTTGATGCTTCAATTCTTTATCTTCGCATAAATAGTAGCTGAGGTCATTCTAATCTCAATATAAAGTCTCTCACTAGCATACTTTTCCATTGTTGTGAATTTTTTCTTAGGTATTTTGTCGAGATAGATTCGAAGAAGCCGACGATGCAACAAAAATCTCAATTCTTTGTGTTTTGCTTCAGGTCTTTGCCGAGTTTGGCAGATTAATGTACAACTTATAAATATCAATAGGTATTCACTTATAAACACGTGACCAATGAATATACGTACAAGTTGCAATTTTTCTTGCTAAAATATATTAAATTACTGAGATTGATCATACTCACATTATAATAATAAAAATCATAATCACATTATGTAACAGTGCATACCCAACAATAAAACCATCAACGTACACATTTTCACATTACTTAACATGAACATTCTTTAGCCACACAATAATCAACAACTATAATATTGGCACACCCAGCCGCCCTTATTCACGGAACATGGACACACCAACATATAAATGGTACTTCATAATTAACACCACAACTTCAATTATTTATCGGCGGTCCGATGTAGGCATATCTTTTATTAATTAATTCCCACGTTAATTTAATTAGTTACTTGCTTAGAAATAACGTGGGAATCGACATCCTTAGTGATGCTGTTGGCGATGGTAATGAACTTGGTGGGGTCGGGGACGTCCTCGTTGACTTTCTCGTAGTCCCATTTCCACTTGACCAAGCTCCCTTCTTCAGCAGGAATCACTTGGAAGCTGCAAATGAAGCTCTTGTAGAGCTCCGTGAGGTGCCCTTCCTGTGCATATGATGTGATCTTCAAGTTCTCTTCGTCTATCTCTATCCTCCCTTTCACAACCTCCACGATTCCGTCTAAGTACAATAATTCGGAATATTCGAATAAAGCAATTAGCACCGCGAATTTATGCATATTTCAAATAATTACGAAAATTAAGCACAGTAGATCTATAAGCTCTACAACTTAAATCATTTCCCACTTGTCTAAATGTTTCTGATACTTGGTCCTTCTTGTGTTAAATCTGAGAGCATATCGTGGAACCTTATTATTATAGAACTAGGTTACCGTTTCATCAGGATTGTGTTTCTCTTAAATTTAAATAATTATAATTTTTTTGGTATCTTACATATCTAGATACTTATCTCGGAAGCTCTACAACTTTCTGCTTTTGCCACTCACTCTGAATAACTTGGAACTAAACAGTGTTTATATATATATAGCATCTCTAAACAATATTATTTCAATTAGCAGTATTCAATTTGTTTGTATATTTGTCATCTTATAACTGTTTAAAAGATTTCAAACTTTCTTCTAAACCATTTGGCATATTTTAAACCAGAATGTATAAAAACGCTCCATGCAAAACTCTAAATGGCAAGTTTGAATTTAATATTTCTGATTAAATTCGAACAATCTGTAACTATGTTTTTCATAATACAATCTATAACTGAAATAAGACCCATTGGCGTGACTATAAGAAAATACATCAAAGTTAAAGCCGGAAAGATTTTGACATTTCCATCATCACTCATGTTCAATAGTAAATTTTATGGGCAGAGTCTTCAAACGAGTTCGCATGCCAAATTTTTTTTTCTTCTATCTAGACTCTCTAGATATGACTAATTTGATTATATTATTTATATAATTAAGTTGTAGTACAATGGTGATTTCTTCATTTGGATTTTTTTTTGGAACATCTTGCAATTATCTTAAAAAAAAATAAAATCAGTCTTTTTTTAAAAAAAATTGGACATTTCCTTAAAACATAAACCGTACAAATCTTCTTTTGCGTTCTGTGTGCATCTCCACGTGCCCAAGTGCCAAATTGTTGCAAGTCTACATACGTAGTACTTATTTTATATATCGAGAAAGAAAATATCACAAGTATTGACCAATTTTATGAATAAATGGAACAAAAGAAATTAAAAGTTACCTATGGAGTAAGTCCACTGCTTAACGGCGACGAAACTTTGGAAATCGCCTTCATGGAATTCAACGGTGTGGAGGTTGTGGGGAGTGGTCTTAGGGACAAGGTGGGATTCGAGTCTGTAAGTGTGCAAGAATTGTTCGGGAGAAGATTTTATCTTCACCTCCGTCTCCAAGTGGCCAACTAGCCCGGCCATACTTTTTTTTTATGGGTATAATATTTTTCACCACACAAACACCAGAAGAAATAGAGGAGCTGTTTGGTTAATTTTTGGGTGAGTTCATGGTAGAGGTTGCATTTCTTATATAGAAGATGCCAACACACACTACACATTATTGTGACAACTCATAAAAAAAATACCTAATTTAAATTTACTAAAATATTCGAAGATGTGAAAAATGTTATTCAGAATCGTCTGTTAGATGCGTGGTACAAATATATGCAATATGTAAAAATTAAATTATTATAGAATAAAATTTATAATATATAAAAAAATTTATTATATATAAAAAAATTTAGAGAGTCGTCCCTAAAAAGTTTTCCAACATTACACATATTAAGAAAAAGAGATTCTTTTTTCACAATATTGAAATTTTGTGTAAGACTATGCGTCATCTATATACTAGAATCAAACTTATATATTGCCGATGCAAAATTTGTTTCTTGAACTAAAACTTCTGACCTATATTTAAGACCTTTATAAAAAGGAAGTGTGACTCAATTGAGAGACCGATAATATGCAAATCTTTCGCGGATGAAATATCCTAATTTAAAAAAGAGAGGATTTGAGTGATATAATATGATTTTAGCTTAATTGTAAAGTAAGTTATATTCAACTACGGATGAGAAAATGTCCTGCATCAAAGTAAACTATATGTGAAATGGTATATATCTAATATAAACACGTACTATTGAGGGAACTTGAAAAAAATTAAATGAAACCCAAGTCGTCTATTCAATCATTTTCAAATATCTCTGTCGGCAATATGAAAAAATAAACGCGTTTTCCATAACCAGAGGTCCAGAGGGCCCAGGGGACAGACTACCCAGGCAACAATTGTGATGCCTTTGTTTTAAAAGTAAACAATAAAATGAGCGGAAGTGAATTCCGCTCACGGACCACGGATACTATTCTCATAATAATAATATGGGTTAATTACCCTCAGGTCCCTGTACTATTGACAATTTTGTAATAGGGTTCCTGTGTAATTTGAATAAGATATAAGACCCCTGTTTTTTGATGAATATTGGTCTCGGGTCCCTAAAATGACTGAGGATGATGTCAGCAATTTTTTTATCACTAAAATACCCTTAGATAAAAAAACTAAAAAAAAGACTTTCTCTAACCTTTAGAAACCCCTCTGATGAACATCAATCCAAACCCAAAAATACTATGAACCCAGTAGCAATTTCACAATTCAAAACAATTTCCAATTAACCCAAAAAATCAAAATCTCCACCGAAGCTTCCCAATTCCTGATTCTCTCCATCCCAAAACCTAACCCCTAAGTATGACTAAGTTCTGGAGATCCCAATTCCCAATTCTCTCCATCCTAAAACTAAAAAAATCAATCTGAGAAAATTATTAACCCCTAAGCCCGACGCCGGTGAGGAGCTCGTGCGACGTTGGTGAGGAGCTCGCGCGTCGTCCCTTCCTTTTCTTCTTCTCCCTCCCCAACAAGCCCAGAAATCCAAACGAAGCGAGGCTGTACCTCTGCCCTCTCAAGATCCATCCTTCGACCAATCAACGCTTCAATTTACATCTACGATCTGGTAAGTCGGCCGCGGCAGCCGCCTTAGTCTGAATTCCAAACTCGGTGTTCCATTCCTCGTTAATATATGCGCTCAAGGTTTGATATTCGTCTGTTGCTTAATGGGGTAGATGAGTGGCAAGGAGGTAGCGAAGCTCTCTTACCATGAAGCTCTGGTTAAGGACTGTAGCTGGCATCTGTTGTACCCGCTCTTAGTCAGCTCCTCCTGGGATGGTGTCATTGCGAGATGGGAGTTCCCAGGAGATGGTCGCCTGGACCGTGCTTCGCCGAGAACTCAGCCGATGAGAAGAACCCGGAGGCTGAGGTTGACTATGTTCTAGGATTAGGCCCATATTGTTCTTCGACTCCTTCTGTATGAGATGATTTTTGTTTGTTATTTTGATTTTGAGAAAAGGGTTTGGGTTTATGGTTTGATTATGAACATTTGGGGTTTAAGGTTCCAAGAGTGAGATTTTTTATTGTGTTGTTTTCTTTTAAACCGAATTTGGAGTTTGATATCGTTCCAGATTTTTTGGGTTGGAGGATGAACGGAGATGGAGGGGGTTGGGGAAGAAGAATAATTTTTTAATTTTTTTGTCCAAGGGTATTTTCATCAATTTTATAATAAAAAATAAAAAAAATTGATGACGTCGGCGAGGGTTCAGTCAGGGACCTAATATCAACATTTCATTAAAAACAAGGGTCTTATATCTTATTCAAATTACACAGGGATCCTATTACAAAATCGTCCATAGTACAAGGATCTGAGGGTAATTAACCCTAATAATATTATAAGACCCTCGAATCTCCCAAGCACGTTATCAAATTCCTCTACTGGTGAGCAATTCAATTCAATTTCTTGGGCGTTATAGAATTAAATTGCTCACCGATAACGAGTGGTCTTATCCTCGCGCAAGAGGATCACTCGGAGGGGAGGGGCATTATCATCATACATATATATATATATATAATATATATAACATCCCCCCCCCCCGTGCGGGTGGTCTTATATATATATATGTGTGTGTGTGTGTCAGTGTGTGTGAAAGTTGTATTTCCTCTGATACAACCATGTTAAATTAATTATTTAGAAATAATTTGAATTCAACCTATAGCTATATGAGTGCTACAATTCGTAGAAAAAGGGAAATGATTGTGACTGACACGGGAAGTCCTCTAAATGTTCAATCCGTGTATTTTCAACATCACTGGGCATCCACCTATAATAATTTAGGTTGTTGGATATGTTCGCTTGATACTGCTTTACACCCAAACAAAAGGAAAATAATTTTTTTAAGGTTAATTTTTTACTTTGCTAAGATTTAAACTAAATATATTGTTATATTTAGATGTCTTGTACCGCTATGCTAAAATCCTTTGGACGATAATATGTTCTGTTTAACAACAAAATCTTTTTTTTATTTTTGGACGATAATGTAAGATCAACTTGGCGAATTTTGTTTAAAAGTAATTTTATGTATTTTTTTGCATGTTCCCTTGGAATTCCAATAATTTCAAACATCAAAACCGGGAATATGGATACATCCTTTCGATAAAAGAATTGGTTAAAGATATTTAAGTATATTGGATTATAAGAAATATACTCTTCTGAGTATGAAAACACGTACAAAAAACCATATATTATTTTAAACACTATTTTTTCATATGGAACAGTCCTTTATATCCCAACGAAAATAAAACCCTAAATTTTAATCTTATTTTTCTCCTCTCTCCCACCTAACCACTGTCGTCAAACAAGATCAGCAAGGATCATGGATTCCGCAAATCGATTGAAACAACTCAAGCTAACCAGAAGCTTAAGAGCTTATCGACAAACTTAACCAATTCATTGCAAACAAGGATTGGCATAAAGAGAGGGGACACAATTTTATTTTTATGGTTTTCCTAATATTTATTGGGGGCATAACGAACATTTTAATATCGTAAATGTAGTGTTTTGAATAACTTGGGATCTTTGTGGACGTTTTAATAACTCAGGATCCTAGTTATTTACTTCCAATAATAGAAGGTATATTCATGTCTTCAGCCCAAAAATAATGGGTATACGTGGCACCAAAACGATCAATGCTCTATTCCTCACTCTATCCACCTACACTAAAATATAAAATTGATGTAAAGTGATCTCATATAAAATGATTATTTCTCAAATTGATAAAAAAAATCCCAGTTTTATGTTCACAACAATATAAAAAGTGTTAATTTCTTTATCATAATAATTGATATTTAAAAAAAATTAGTGATAAATCTTGATTTTAATTTTTGTATAAAGTGATATTTTAATAAATACTTATATTATTTTTAATAATTTATGAATTGAATTTTTTATACTCTATTTTATGTTAGACATGATAGTTTGACAAAATATACACCACTATTCATATTTTCAAATAGTTCTTGTAATCGTCACCTTGTTATAAAAAAATATTAATCTAATGCGATAGTTGAATGACGTTATAAGACGAGATTTTAACATAGATGATTTATTTTTTTCATTATTTTCATTATTATTATTTTTCAAAAAATTGAATTTATTATTTTGAAATAAAAAATATAAGTCTCTCTTCTCCAATAATTTTTCTAAAGTTTTATTTTTTTAAATCTCATTAATAAAATATATTTCCATGTCTTTATTCCACCCCTGTTGGCCAATGTTCCCTGTTTCGATTACCGTGCGAATGACTTCTTTTATTAACAAAATACGAAGAATCGCAAATAAATTATAAATGTGGCAGATATATAATATAGTTGAACCATTTGAAGTTGCGACTTGCGAGACCAATAATCTCCGGGAAATCGCTTTTATCAGGAAAAAATCAATATTTGAAAAACGTAATTGGCTGCTAATGCTTCTGACATGCTAGCAAATGAGTGGCCACCAATCAGTTGAATTGAATGGAATGGAATGGTGATTGTTCCGGATAAGAATAGTTTAGATGGTCTCCCACTCAGTTTTTTAAAGAATGATAGTAGTAGACAGACATTTAAAAAAAAGTAGATAGGGAAATATATTAACGTAGTAGATCAGCTTAATTCTGACGCATCATTTCGAATAAGAACCATCTTTTTTATCTGGACAAAAACTGAATTTTCAAATAAAACATTAAAATTGCGACAAGTCAAAAAAAAAAAAAAAGAGGAGGGCCATCGTGTCTCTCACGAGGTGCATAATTATATTTATTGAATTTATAATGATAAGGCAATATCAATGGCTCACGCAATAAAGAACCCTCTCCAATAGATATCTTTCGTAAACTTGCATATATAGATTAATAAGTTCCGGTCAAGATCACAAGTTAAACTAATCACAGCCTCATCGTTAAACAATAAATCAAGTTGACCTCTCCTCTTTATTATATAATTGATGTTAATTGTTACATACGTTAAATTGACCCCTCTCGAAATTAAATATATATCTGATGCATGCATGCATGCCTATGTTTATGTGCAGGTCATTTACCATCGGTGTCCAAATGCTCCATAATGGAAGGTAAAAATGCAAATCGGTAAAAGAGTTGGACTGTTATCGGGACAAATAAATAAGGTTTGAAATAAAAATAGACGTGACTAAAAATATTCCTTGTAACTAATTGGATGTTGGGACGCATCTGTTGCTTCGGGTGGTTTTTTCCTATGTATCTGTTTGCCAAGGGTGCTTCGTTGTATTTTCTGCTGTTTGTACAGCTGTGGTGTTTTGAATACTAATAAATGTAAAATGCACAAACAAATCAAACAACTGATAAATATTTTTTTTCTTGGCACGTGTTTAATAAGTATAGTGTGATGATTCCAATTGGGTACAAGCTACGCTACATGTAGTAACCTTTAAATATGTACGAAACCTCAAAATAAATATAATTTTCTCAAACAAAGGAAATTATTTCCCTCCAACTTATTTCCAATTTTCTCTTTTTCTCCACATTAGTCTTTTAGAAACCAAAGGAATAAAGATACCATTCTAGATGGACAAAGAAACAATACTTCATTTAGATATAGATGTTCCTAGTTGGCATAATTACAATTTGAAAAAAAAATTGATTGGGAAAAAATTTTTCTGAAAAAGTTTTTGAAAAAACTGTTGGAAAATTGAATAAAGCCCAAGTGGCCAAAAGTCCAAAACCAAATTGAAATGATAAATGAGTGGAGTTGTACCACGTTGGAAAATATAAGAGAGATTTCGAAGTATATAAGAAATTTCTTCTCTTACATTTCTAATTGGTTCACTACTCCCACAGTTGACTCGTCGTTGACTGGTAGCACCATCCGGGAGTGGGCGCAGGCCGGGATCGGGACTAGGGCTGGACATAGGCTCGAGGCCAGGAGCGGGTGCTTAGGTGCATTGAGATGTACTTGGAACGATCGCGAGGAGTTGGCGACGGGACGCGTCTGACAATCCTCTGAAAGATAAGGATGAGGCATCCAGACAGCCCTCCGAAGAGACACGAAGAGTCTGTTGGATCCTATCTAGAATGGGAAACTAAATGGACATGAGTATCTTGCTAACAGTCAACCAAGAGACACCAAGACACTTCTGGATAAAGACAAAAGTGGTGTCCCCTCGGATAGACAGCCCCTGTAGCTTATATATAGGCATGTTTCCCTTGCCTCATACTCTGCATTGTTGTCTTCTTCTCTTCCTCCGTTCTCTCACTTAGAAAATTCGAGTATGAAAGTTCCAGGTATATAAGGGTTCGCCTGAAATTTTCAAGAATCGTGTGCAACGATCTTGGAAATACCCAAACAGGGAAACGATTGTCGTAGCCCGTAGTACACTGAAATATATGGGGTAATCTCGTCTTACGAAGAAAGTGTCCAACACTTGCCTCGACTATAATCTGTACCTAATCAAGTACACTCCCTCCGACGACCAACAAAAACTTTTTTAAAGGACCAAAATATACTCGAATATATACCAAATGGATGGCAAAATAGGCCAACCAATGTCTAAAAGGACCAAAAATGGATAATATCATAAGCTGGAGTCTTGATCACATGAAGAATATTATAGTCGTCTCTCTCTCAAAACAAATTCATCGAAATCACAAGACGCCACACTTCCAGCATATAATTCTATTTAAAGAGCTTCATCGTGTACTTCTATACCATCGAAAATCGATCCAAAAATATTTAGTTTTGTCTTTGGTCTCTTAGGAGGCTTGATCGAATTAGAATCGATTTTTTTTTTTGCCTTTGTTGACCCGCTTACATGCAGCGAAAGGCTGCGGCTCGCAACAACGTCTACACTATTCGTAGCAAACATTCCAAAAAAAATCACATTTCAACCGAGAAAGAGTTCAAAAGTGATAAAAATTATTCACGTTGAGTTTGAAATATTGTGTGCTTTTTTAGCTCGAATTTGAAACATATATCATGTGTAGACTAACTTTAACGTTTTGAGAGATTGGTTTGGTGTGACCACGTAAAAAAAAGAAACGATATTACAGAGAGATCGGTTTGGTGTGACCACGTAACCAAGAGCCTCCTATGCAACTTGTTTATATTATTTGTTTGTAAATATTTTGGCTTTGAATAAAATTATTTACTAAAAAAGAGAGATCGGTTGAATTTTAAAGTTCTGGTTAGTTGTGGTCCAACCAGTAGATATTTTTCTGCACAGATGCTCTTACTTTTTTCCCAAACATTGTTCGCCGTTCCAGTCAATGGCCGCATAGTCACTTGGTGATTATAGACCGAAGGTGTGCACGTATCATTTCTATTTAGCCAATTATAAATATGGTACAAAACAAATAATAACTTATAGCTTTGACCATCCTATATTATATACTATACTAACTAATAGATTAATGGTCGTACTATATATTCACTGACACGATTAATTAAGCATGTGGTTGCATGAGGTTAGCTGCAACAGCCTTGGTTTCGCTGAGGAGGAGTTCGAGAATCGAGTTTGGTTCCGGTCCATTCTTTTGGAGCCTCTCGTATATAACGGTCCAGTTCACCTGGCTTGTCCCCTGACCTTTGGGAATCGCCTGGACAATCAGCTTCAAGCTCTTGTAATATTTGAGGATGTCTCCTTCTATAACCTTGAACGTAGTCGACATGTTCGAGTCGTCGATGTCCTCGATAACCTCCTTGCACTCTTGGATAGCCCCATCTGCTAGTCATATGCCATCAAATATTCTTTATCTTTCTTATTTTTTTAATAATAACGATATATTATAGTTATTAAATGTACCAAATTATATATACATCGTGACGCGCAAAAATTATGGTAACAAATATAAAAGGTATAGGAGATGACCTACCGAAGTGAAATGTCCAGGAAATGACGGAGCCTTTTCCACCCCAATTACCCTTGATTAAATCCACCTTCTGCACGATTTCGGGAAACATAGAGGGTACTTTGTATAGTTTTCTGCTAATTATATCGTGGTACACATTTGCCGGGGCTTTTATCTCCATCGTAGCCTCCACCTTGCCTGAACTAGACATATTTTTTTATATAAATATTTTCTAAAGCCCCCTATTGATCTTACTTATTGAAACCCGCGAGTGCGTGTCTCTAGTTTCCCGAAGCGGGAGCTCTATTTATATGCCTACTTTGATCCCATATTTTCGAAATTCTTTTCCTATTTCCCATTTAATTCAGGTATCCACGCTATTTTCCGGAGTACGTAATTGATGTTTACCGATAGATATCTATGACTCCGAGCATCGAATGGCCCAGATTTTCCAGTGCTAGAAACAATTCTCGGGGACCATTTTGATCTTGATAGCTAGTGACAAATGATCAATTTGGGCTTGGCCACACTAGATTTTTTGTGAACCCTGGCGGACTTACTATAGTTGGACTCAATAGCTGATTTATAGAAAATAATTCATGTTTACGGATAAATATCGATGATTCCTAGCATCGAATGGCCCCAGATTTTCCAATGCTAAAAACGATTCTTGGGGACCATTTTGATCTTGATAGCTAGTAACAAATGATCGATTTGGCCACACTAGTTTTTTGTGAACCCTAGTTAACTACTGGAGTTGGACTTAACAGCTGATTTCGAATAGGATAGCGCTTATGTATCATTATCATTTAAAAAAAAAATTGAGGATGAACTTTTAAGCGTTTATGTTTTGTCATGTATTTTTGATGAGCGTATCTAGATCCTTCGAGCGTGTCTAGATCCTTCAAAAGTAAATCGATATGTACGACTTATTAAGTAGCAAGAATAAAAATCAGTGGGAGAAAACGGTATATTTGATATCGAAGTACAACGACAGGTCATTTGATCACTGGATCACAATAGCAAATATGGTAAAATCTCATGCAACCGCAAAAAATCACAAACATTCAATAATTAACTAGCTACGCAACTGCATGACTAATTATTTATCATCTAACAGACATAATATAAATTGATTTCTATTATAGAAGAAAATAATATTAAAAACAAATATTCCTAGTCTTAACGATTATACTCAAAGTATTGATATGTACAAATTAGTATTACTTATTTCTAGTTAATTAATTTGATAATAATTATTTTTTTGCTAAATTAATTTTGCTCATAGTTCAATTCCTAACTGTGTAGCTAATTATGAATCAATGACAAAATCAATTCTAAAATAGATTCACAATCACAAACAATCAAGTACAAGAACAAAAATAAGCAAAAAAAATAAGTAAATACTACTGAATTAAATTGAATAAACAAAATCGTCACAATGGAATTCTTGGTTTTCCTTTCTCAAGTCAACCTAGAGAATTAGTTTCTATGGTCGTGACAATGGCAAAATAAAATAAGAGTTTTTTTTATCGATTGTCTTAAAATTTGGTAGAATATAAAAGTTCATAGATTGTATGAGAGCGAAGTGCTCCTCTGGCACATATCCAACTCGTTGAAAAAGTGAAAATATTGATGTTAATTTTGATCCGATGAATATATAACAAGGTGAGTGTTAAAGCGGTTTATGTCATTGTATTTTTCAGTTTTGTTTACTTCGTTTGCATAGAATTTTATTCATTATAATAACGAAATGATTTATGTCATATCAGCATCAGTCTTAAGCCGTAAATATAATTTAATGTTAATTCTAATATTTGTTATGCTATTATTATATATATATTATTTTTTAATTATTAAAAAAAATCTTATAATTTCTATTAATACAATAATTATTATTTAAAAAAGAAAAGAAAACCAAGTCATATAAACAATACGGGATGGGGGCCCATTTCCGCGGGTGAACTTGACGAAAGCCGGACCTTAGACACTCTTGGCTCAATATGTGCAACAACATCGAAGAAAGCTGAACCTTACAGCCTCTTGATCCAAAATCATATGGGCCAAAAAGGCCCGGTAACAAGAGAAGAAATTTCAAATTTGGACCTTACAAAAGCTGTTGATCGAAATGATAAGGGCCTAACAAACCCAAAAACAACGGTGGAAGTAAAGGCAAATCACAGGGGTTAACTAGTTATTTGGCAAGTAAAATTAACTATTCTTGACAAAAATAGGAGGGAAAATTATTTATTAACACCAATAAATGATAAATTGATAGTAGAAGTTGGCAATATGATTATGTTCGGCCCCACCAGTTGGCGAACATGTGGAGTCTCGTAGGATGCAAATGATGGTAACGACATATATAGGTAGAACAAATAAATGAAAGTATGTCCAACCAAAAAAATAATAATTACAAAATGAAAATAGATCCAACGGCGGTTTATTTTGAGATATTCCTATATCCCCATCTCATTCTCAACTATTCATTATACATTTTTATTTTATTAATCAAATAGTGTTGATTTATAGTTTATTTGAATTATTTCAAGAAATTTTTTAATTCATATTCTACGAATAAAATGTTATGTTCTTAAATACATTTAAATAGTGCTCTATGTTATGAATGACATAAGTGGATAACAACTCTTATCAAATGAAAAAAAAACTCCATATATATTAATCTTCTCTTTATTTAGCAGAGACTCAACCAATAAATATTAAGAACATAGTGTGAACATCACGACAAGATTAAATACAATTGCAGGCATACATCAAGACATTGATAAATTTATTGGAAACCCGCAAGAACCAAGAAATCAAGCATATTGCGCAAACCAGGAAATAAAATCGAATTTCCGGTTTTTGGAAATTAAACAACAGGGTCGGCAACTCCTGCGTCAATGTCCTGGACAAACTTGACGAGGAAAGGGATGTACTTCTCGGGATGTGCGTCTTCTGGTTTAAACAGTTGGTATTCCAGAGTGATCTTCACCACGCCGCCTCCTGCTTCCTTTGGGATGCACTTATAAATGATCTTGTAGCTCTTGACTTGTTCCAGAATGTGTCCACCCACCGCCTCCATCGTACATGTCTTGTTTGCTTCGTCTACTTCAAACTTCTCCTTGAATTCCTCCTTCTCTCCCTCTACAAGTAAAAAAGAGTCATTTATATTGGTTGTTTCGTTCGATTTCACATCAAAAATATAGCAAGAACATGCAAATTTTTTAAAAAATAAAATAAATTGTATGGACGATACAATAATGTATTCGGATATTAGTTTTACCTATGGTGGTGTAATGCCAGGTCTTGACGTGGCCTGGCTTGTCCCACTCCCCTTCATGAAGCTCCACTTTGTGGACAAGATCAGTGGCTTCGATAGCAAGATGAGCTTGCTTCGTTAGAAGCTCGAAGAAGTCATCAACATTGCTTCTGGTCTCCACCTCAGCTTCCAGCTTCTCATATCCCATTATTTAGATACTATAATAACCAATTTTTCGTTGTAATTGAGTGTACACAATTAGAGTTCAGCTCTTGCGTTTTATAACAGCCTGGAGGTAGAAGTCGGGGTCCAGTTCAGTATCTGTCAATTTATATTGGGCCCTATCTTGTTTATGATATGAGAAGTATCACTGCTTAAATAGTGTAATCCCCGATTAATTTATGACATTATTGAAATTCGAGTAATGTTCAATTTTATTTAGTAAGTCAATATATTAGTTGCGCTTTTTTTCAACTTTACTACTCTTATTTAACGTTGAAATGCACTTTACCTCTATTTCTACAAAACGTTATCAGCATAGTAGTTTAATATGATATTTCAATTAAATAAACTGATGCGTAGGTACATGTCTACCATGCATTTCTTAACAATTCAACAGCTAACAAACAACAAACAACAACCAACAAGGATAAGATCTCTCGGCTTTTATTTCCCAGAACATAATAATAATTGCCGAAAATGACATTATTTACTATACAACTAACAAAGCTGGCCGAGTAGCTGACTTGAATTATGAAATATTTTTAAAAAATTATTATATTCAAAGTTGAATATTATTTAGTTCTATTTAAGAAATAGATTTTTTAATTATGGTTTTACATCTTTGGAGTCTTGATCATTGTTGATATACACGAACTTTACATCATTACCCGTGTCCTCCAACCGTAAAAGAAATGGATTCGTTTTATATATTTTTAATCACAACGTAGTGAACCTCATAGTAGTAAAGATAAAATTTCCCTTAATTATATATGATATAGTAATATCCCTGCAGAAATTCTAGAAATTTGAATCTTTCTATGAGAGTTTATACTGGTTAAGAGTAGAGATACTTAAGAGATAAAATTCGCGTCTACCGTCAGCAATATACAGCCAGCAAGCCAGCAACAGTCTTGCAGATGACGAATATATATTTGACAATTTAGATGTGATCCAAATCTCAAAATACATATCGACAATAAGTCAGTTATTTCAATATGTTAATCGGTTAAATATAGATGTCAATCATATTTTTAAAATCTGAACCATAAAAATGCCACGACATTAAAAAAAATTGTTGATGCGAATATTGTTACCATCAAAATGACATAAATCTAAATTAATCAGTTAAATAGTTGGTGGTTTAATTTAATGTAGGCTGTATTCCTTACTGCACACTTTTATCGTTAGCGAATAAATTGTCACTCACTCCGTCAATTCCGAAAATGCCTGCTGTAAAATAGCTAAATTTTTTTAAGGTAAGTATCATTAAAAGCGGTATAAAATATAAAACTTATATAGTGTAATAAATACTTTGCAAACTAGAGTTGCAATTGTCAACTTCAGTAAAATCCAACACCTAAAATATGTGGAAAAATGGTGGAGGACAAAAAGCATTTCCATATGAAAACCTATCTTAATGTTAAAGTTGCAAATTCATAATCACACCATAAACTAGAAAAAAAAATAATAATAATAATAAACCAACGTCCCAAACAAATCCATGAAGACATTAGACATCCACCAGAAAACATAAGATCCAGAAATGCAAAACGAAACAAGAAAATCAGAAGAGAAAAACTCAAGTGATTCCAGAAGCCATAAAAAAGAATCATGTTGTAGTTCGCCCATCCCTCTATAAAAAACAATCATGTTGCGAAGTTTTCCACGTGCTCCACCAAATAGCAGCGAAGAAGAGTATGTACCAAAGTTTTTTCAAAACTTGGCCACTGACAAGACGAGAACAAACAGATCATCTAACGTTACGCATTAGGTGATGCACCTTTCAATAATGTGGTACCTAGGTCATAAAGGACATACGTCTTTTTTCATGTAAAAAAGTGACTAGATGATTTTAAAAGATTAAGAACACCAATATTCCCAAATTAACTATTCTTTGAAGAAAAGATTCTTTCAATAGATCTGATCATCAACAAGGTTTTTTTTATGCGAAAGAATAGTTTATATGATCCGATTCGATCAAGGTTTTATGTAGCCAAGATCTCATTTTATATTTTATTTTGTAGCATATAAATTAATTATAATTATTTTGGGATTATTCTAGTGAATTTATGTTGATAATTTATTTTGATATTTAATATAAGGAGTTTTCTTATAAAAAAAATTATAGCCAAAAAGTAAATAATTTTAGGCCCGAGGCCTTCGGGTGCAACAGCGACTTGATTAAGTTTACCCTTACATAGTTATAGGCCCACGGTCCATATTTACCGGAACATGGATGTCTGGCCCCGGAAGGTATCTAATGAAACTTGGACTAACAATTTTATTTCATGGCCAAAATATCTCTTACTAAGCGATAAGAATGGACTAATATTTTTAAAATAAAATATATTAATTAAGTTATATAAATAATATCATAATTTTATGATGTATATATAAAAAAATCTTTTAAATTGTGCTAAAATCTTAGCTATATTATATTTGAAGAACCGTTCAACGGTTCTCGGACAAATCCTGCACCTCTCTCTGCTCAATTTCCACACGAATGCCAATAAATGTCAAATTCATGAACCTGTATTAATTTTCCCTCAAAAAAAATTGAACCTGTATTAACACGACGTTCAGCCAATATCTAGGTTTCTACCAAAAAAGCCAATATCAACGTACATGTACATCACGTTTATTTTAACTTACGGTTTCGCATTCCGATGCTAATAAAATTCATCTGTACATGACGAGGCAATACACAGGTTATGTGCGTATAACCACCGGAAAACTAGCCCACCAGTATTCAAATCATAAAACTTATATATTAACTTGTAAGATTATTATAGGCTATTACATAGCCACGTGGCCTATAAAAAATAACTTAGGCTATTTGCTTATAACCCCCGGGATATTAGTTAATGATAATTTTTTATATAACAAACTAGTTAATGAGAATTGATATAAGTGACTATGAATTTTTTTTTGAGGAGATCATGATGAAGATAAGATGTGATATTATTTTTGGATAAACATGAACGTTTATCCCTACCAAAGACTACAACTTAATTCAATGAGATATGTTTCACTTATGTTTTAATATTAGTTGTTCAGTTTCGTCAGGAATCTTTCTTTCAGCTTGCTAGATTTGCAATAGGAGTTTAGTTTTATAGTTCTTTCTATTCGTACTACATGTATTATTGAAATTTGGTTGATTAATTATTAAAAATTAAGATTTTTATTTTTATTTGTTTTATTTTCTGTATTTGAACACATTGAAACTTTATCATATTTTTGCGGATATTCTCATAATCAACGGATCAATGATTACCTATCCACGAGTTTTCACTGTATGTGTATGGTCAGAGTTTTTTTTTTACAAAAATCAAAAAATATGAGAACAAAGTAAAAAAAAATCATACACATAGTAGTATTGCATGAAGAAATTTTCATTATTATAATAAATAAATAAAAACACGAAATACACATGTGAGGAGTTTTTTACAAAAATTAAAAACTTACGAGACCAAAAAAAATAATTATGAAGGCTCGTATCCACACATGGTAGCATTCATGAAGGAATTTTCATTGTTGTAATAAATACATAAAAGCATGAAATACATATTTCACCATTTTTTTTTGCAAAAATTCAAAAATTATGAGATCAAAGTAAAAAAAAAAAAATCATACGAATTGGTGGTATCGCATGAAAAAATGTCATTCTAACATGAGAAAATGTCGATATAGCATGACATAATGTCAGCGCAGTCCATCCAAATTTCATACCGTACGAAATGACTTGTATAGTTCGTATTCAATCCATTTCGCTAATTTTTTTAGTCTGAAAAAGATTCATTTTTTCTCTTGTAGGTGCTTTTTAGGGTTTTTAACCCCAACTTATTTTAACAAAACACAAATTGTACGAGGGCTAAATTAATATGGTAAATGAGTCAAAACTTGCTTTCGATCGGTGTAAATTACCACTTTAAACTTTTTTACCCTTTTGGCAAATTATTAATTATATACTCGTGGATGGATGAAAAAAAAACTTCTAATCTGATTACTGGCGAGAGATAAAAATGTGACCAATAGAAACACTATCTTCACGAAGTCACATCTGAGACGACTTTAAGATATCTACGGACAACGATTAATTCCGAGATACACGACATTATGGCTCCTATCTAATGGGAAGCGGACACCAATAACATTGGAGAGGGAGTAGTAGTACATGAAGCGGCATCGGCGGGTACCCTTGGGTGTGGATGGGACACGAACCTCGACGAGAAAGCACAGAAATGGTAATAATCCTCGTCGTCCATCATCTTCCCGCACTCGCTCGGATCGAAGTTGAGCGAATAGCTAAGAGGGTCATATTGCTTACTTGTACTTCCATTTGATGATGACAAAGATGGAGATCGCGTCGTAAGCAATGTTCTACCTTGCCTCCTTATCTTCCTCACTAGCCTCGTCAGGCACCCGCTACAGCAACTCGTCGCTAACGTGACCCCCCGGCTGCTCGGCCCGCTCTTCCTCGCCGAGCTAGTGCATGTGGTTGTGCTGGCCGCGACCGAGGAGGAGGTTGTAGTGGAGCCCTTGGACCACCGGAGGAGCAATCCCATTTGCGCCATTCTTCTTCCGTTCGTGGAATATATGAATAATTGGGTGGACTTAACACTAGTGTCTAGTTCTTGAGGAAATGAAATGTTCCCCTTGGCGAGAGAATAAGCAGAAAATGAGGGTTAATGTAAGCTATATTAGCTAGCTTACATGATGCATATATGTTGGAGCTCGGGATATATATATATAGAGAGAGCCTAGCTAGAGTAACATGCTTATTCATAGACTCGACGTCGTTTTAGGGATGCTTTTTTTTTTTTAACTATCATTTTCGTTTCTAATTAATTTATTTAATGCCATGTATGCCGGGTGGAAATTTATTTATTAATTTTTGGCACTCTTGACATGAATATCTATGAAAAATCATATGGGAAGGGAAACAGGCGCACCGTTTTCATGAAAAGAAGCCACTTGGCTCTTTCTATCTTCACGTGATATTCGGCCACCCAATCAAAAAAATAAATATTTAATTGTTCGAGAGAACATAAATGTAGAAGACTACGAAAATGGTGAAAATACAACATCACACCAGTTAAAATTGAAGAGAAAAAAATCACCAAAGGAGTACATAACGTTATAAAAGTTAAAGGTCTCCCTGCAACATTTCCTTTTTTCATATTAGTTTGAGCAGCAGACAACTATTGTCATGTATCAATTACTTGTCCAGTTATATATAAAATATTTATGCGTAAATTTTCGGAATTTATAGCTGAAACAATTAAAGTGGCAGTGTAGAATATATAATAAATATAACATGAAATATTCTTCTCACCATTCGACGTTGTCCTATATACCGTTGGAAACTGGAACTTTCTTCTTTTTTGAAAGGGAAATTGGAACTTTCTTGATTGAGTGTAGGGCTGAGCAAAAGTACCGGACTGGACCGGAAAAGTCGGAACCGGATTTTCTTTTTTCTTCGAACCGGACTGGACTGTTTTTTCATCCGGTTTGGACCGGAACCGGATTGGAAAAAACGGTCCAAACCGGATCCGGATTGGAAAACCGGAAAACATGACTCAGAGAGCATTACACAAAATATATCACAGAGAGCATTACACAAAATGGCAAACACATTTCAAGCATATCACAGAGAGCAAATTGAGCAAAATGGCAACATAGTAGTAATTCAACGTTCAACACATTTCACAGGGGACAAGACAACATATAAATCCACAAAATTCAACGTTCAACTTAAATATTCAATAGTGCATTACAAATTCCAAACACATAGTAGTAATTCAAGCTCCATCCTCTTCATCTTCATCAATTTCAATAGTCTCATTAATTGTTGGAAGTTGCGAGTGCGAATCGCTAGGAGCAATCTCTGTCAAGTGAAATATAATTCATATTACATATTTGTAAAGAACAAATTTATGTCAAAACTCAAAAGATTAACAAAAGAAAACTTACCGAAGCTAATATTATCTTGTTCGTCCAAACTCTCTTCTCGACCAATAGAATGAAAGGATCCTCGAAGCCAATCTTGCGAACATAATAAAACTTCAACCATAACAGGAGCCAAAGAGCTCCTAAAATCATCAAGCACTCGTCCTCCTGTGCTGAACGCAGATTCGGAAGCAACGGTAGAAATTGGCACTGCTAATACATCACGAGCCATCTGAGAAAGGATCGGGAATCTTACAGCATTTCCTTTCCACCAATTAAGTACATCAAACGGTCCGCTCACTGGCACATTTCCCTCCGCTAGATATATATCTAAATCAGACTGAACTCCTTGTCCGCTCTCACCATCAAACATTTGGTATATTTCCATCATTACAACATTAGATATTCCACTTATGGTTGAAGTTGATGAAGAGGTGACAGTCGAAGAACTTTCACTCATGCCATCATGAAAACTATGTGGTGTCACCTCGTCTTTGTAGTGAGCAAAGAACTTGTAGAGAGTATCTTTTGTCTTCTCCTTCATCAACTTGGCCACTTCCTTATCATCATATAAAAAGTGCATTGTAAAATCAATAAACTTCAACTTGTACCGAGGATCCAAGGCAGCCGCTACGAAGATCACCATGTTAATCTTTTCTGTATTCCCCCAATATTTTGTCAATTTCTCCTTCATCTTCATTGTAGTGCTACTTATATCTTCGTCAACATTCTCTATCCATCGCTTCAAAGTAGAAAAGAGTCCAATAATCTCATGATAGAAAAGATTAGCCGTGACATACTTGGAGCCAGAAATCTTCAAAGTGACCTCGTAGAAGTATTCAAGAAATCCATGCAATCTTCTTATGTAATCCCAATCACTTGGTTCAAGAAACCCCACACAATTATGAAACTCTGAACTCATCTTTAAGGAAAAGAATTTATCCTCCTTGTCAAATCTTTTCCAAACTTTCTCATGCTTCAAAGCTGCATTTAACATGAAGTAGGTAGAATTCCATCTAGTTTTGACATCCAACGCCAATTGTACCTTACTTTGATCACCCTCCATAACCATGCAATCCTTGTACAACTGTAATCTAGCAGGAGAATGTTTCACATACCTAACTGCTTGACGAATACGAAGGATAGACACCGGTGCATCCTTTATTTTCAAGCCATCAATACAAGCAAGATTTAGAATATGTGCCATGCATCTCATATGCATATACTCTCCACCAAGAACACTTCCTTCTTTTGAACCATATTCATCCATCAATTGTCTCATGGCTGTATCATTAGAACTTGCATTATCAACCGTGACTGTGAAAATCTTATCAACCCCCCAAGCACGAAAAACCTTCTCAATTGCACTAGTAAGATCTATTCCCCGATGAGACTTAATAGGCGAAAAGCTCAACAACTTCTTGCAAAGAACCTAGTTTGCATCTATATAATGCACAGTGATAACCATATAGTTGATTTGTTGCACAGAAGTCCAAGTATCCATCGTGATACACACCCTTTGTTTGGTCGTTTTCAGGTACAACATTAGCTTATCCTTCTCTTCACGATAAATCCCCAAACAATCACGTTGAACAGTAAAGCGTGAAGGAATATTAAATCTAGGATTAAGCGAGTTAACAAACCTCCTAAATCCCCACCCATCAACATGCTTGAAAGGTAACTCATCACAAATGATCATTTCAGCCAATCTTTTTCTAGCAACTAGAGGATCATACCTCCAAGATGAGATAGCATCGTCACCAAATGTCGGACTTTGTCATGCTCAGTTGGGTTTGATTGGAATCAACTCGAGACCTCTTTTTACATCCCACTTTGATGTGCTTTGTCAATGTTGAAGTTCCATTTTTGCTTGGATCACCTGCAAATTCAAATGAACAATGTTTGCATCTCGCCCTCCATCTATCTTGATCATCTTTGAACCTTTCATATTCGTTCCATATTGCGGCTCTTAAAGTTTTGACCTTTGGCTGTGAAGGTGCACCACTATCTTTCAAACTAGCTGCAATTGCCTTTGCTAAATCTTCATCTACACCAGCTGTGCTCGTGTTGGATTTTGGACCTTTATCTTTTCCCATTCTGAAATAATAAAATACACAAAACAGCCTTAAGAAAATATAATTCTAAAATGGGCCTTTACATATTTGGAATAACATGAGCTTTGAGAGTTCTGTGAAACACGGATTAATATATTTTTGAGTTGAATTCATAACGTAGACAAAATAATTCTCGCAACTAAAGTAGACAATATAACATAGTCAAAATTTGATTCACAGAGAGGTCAAATTCAATATTCCTACTTGATCAAGAATTTATCTCTGACCAACTTGCTCACAGCCTTATTAAAATCTACAGCATTTAGATAATCACAGCTTATTAAAACACCCATGAGCATGCCACGAATTTCTGAGCAAATAAAAAGAAAATGAGCAAATAAACCACCAGATATACGAACACCCACGAATTTTCCTCCCGACAAGAAACCACCGGAAGCACTCGTACAGCTGACGATTAACTAACCGACTTAACGAACTCGACCAAAATAATGAAGGGAAAAATAAATGAAAAAATGGCAATTTACAAGAAATTTGATAAATTAATATGACCTGATTTGCGAGGAGCCGAGGACGATCGATCGGTGTTGGAAGAGAGGGAGGGCGGTAGTGTAGATTGCAAGGGAGGTTTAGGTTTAATTAACCACGTAATTTAAATTTTAGGGTTTAGGTTTAATTGGGATTTTTTTTGTGTGAGAGGCCAAGAGGGAGTTCGGGGCGCGGGGGCTAAAGTTGGGACTTGGGAGGGAGAGAAGATTGAGAGAATCTGGGATTTAGGTTTTTTGTTGAATTTTCTTTATATAGTGGCAAAATTCTAGTCCGGTTCCAGTTCTTTCCGGTTTTTTACCAATTAAACCCAATCCGGAACTGAAACCGGAAATGTTTGAAATTTGTGAACCGGACCGCGCTGGTTTTGCTTCCAATCCGGATCAGTCCGGTTTTTTGGGTCCGGATTGGTCCGGATTACCGGTTTTCGGTCTATTTGCTCACCCCTAATTGAGTGGATATGGGGATGAGGCCTATAGAAGTGAAGAAGAAAGAGTCTGTGATTTTTTTTAAAAAATATGGATGCATCCAGTTACTTTTGTCGATAGTTTTAAAAACAAACTTTCTTAGTTTATCTTTCAGTTAAACAAAATAATTTTCTTCCTAATTTCATTCTTCTCACTTTGCATTTTCTAAACATAAGAAATTTTTTTATCTTTTTACCCTTCCATTTTCTTACCTTGGAATTTCTTTCCTCCCCAAATGTGTTCCAAACTAAGTTTAAAGTCATTGAGTAACCACGAAAAGAATTTTAATAATTATATATTGTTAATTAAAGACAGAAGCGAGTCAAAGATCACGAGTCAAAACTCAAATGGTATCTATGCAGGATCAAATTGGTAGGGCCTACAGATGAAAGACGCATCACATGGATGCCATTGATGGATAATATGTTTTGTTCTGAGGATCTGGACTATGGTCTGAGTGTACGGTTTATGCTCTTTTTAATGGGTATATATGCATACGACGATCAGTTCAAGACATGAAACGACGTCAGATTACTGTTAAAAATTAATTTACTCCCTCATTTTTATCTACTATGGAATCCGAATAGGATCCACAATGATTTAATTTTCGTTTACCATCTTTGAACACATTAAAATCACACCGCCAAGAAAATTACATTTTTTTTGCCAAATTTTAATACATTAGTGGTCTTAGAGATCAGTTATTACCAATATTGGTTTTGATCCGAACATGTTGCCAAGTAAGCAACCATGGCCACCACAAGAACAACAATAGCCGGCCCATAAACAATTCAAGCACCGAGAATTAACCATAAGCCCAATATTGGTGTCGTTAAAATTAGAATTCAAAAGGTTTAGTTAAACTATACAAAATTAATCAATTACTCTAAGATTAATGCTTGGTGGTAATGAAATGTATTTTGATTATTATTGTTCCCAATCAGAGTTCTTTTGACTAAATTATATTCGAAATCTTGTCAACGAGGAGCTAGGCGCATGCGTTTAAGCACTAGGGTAGGTGCCGCGGTTCAAGGTCCGAGGCTGCCAAATGTTCTTAAGAAATTTTTAATTTCAAGTGGTTTTCTGGAACCAACGGCGGTCCAAAGCATAATTTATATGGTCAATCTTTTGCTTAATGCAAACATTTTAAAATACTACGAAGAAACCAGTCTTCACATGTAATATGGAAAGGACACCGTCACATGTTTGCCCTTTTCCTTTTTTTCTTCTGGTAAATACAAATAAATAATTACTCAACTCGACTAATTACACGGCACTACTGTGTAATCAAGACATATCTAATAATTTAGACACTCTTAGAGGTCATTATATAAAAAAAAATTATGATACAATAGTTGGTAGCGACATGGTAATAAAAAAAAATTACTTATAAAAAAATGACTACTAGAAATGTTCGTTCAAGAATTGAATAGGAAAATATTCTTCTCACTACGTATTTTGACCAAGTTGCATAAGAAATACCGGAGGTTATTTTCGTCATTCTTGGGCTACAGAAAAAAGGATCAGCCCATCACCACGTATACAACAAGCCCACGCGGGCCCGCCAGATATTGGCCCGGCTCATCTGCATGGATGCGACATAAGCGCAGCGGAAGACTGTCTATCCAATTTTGAGTTTGGACTTCCGACTCATCTCTCCTTCTGCTTCGTCGTCGTAGATATTCTATCCAATTTTGAGTTTGGACTTTTCCCATCTTTTTTTTCGGAGTGATAGAGATAAGGATAGAGATTTTAATTATCTTTATGTTTTAGATTAATATTATTATTATTATGAGTATAATTTTATGGTATGATTCTAAGTGATAGGTTTCTTCTAATTTTCTATAAGTATGAGTTAGTTAGTTGAACAATAATCATATCGTTCTGTTTCTACACTAACGTATTGTTCGGTGAATGGACTAGTGTTATTGAATTTGCTATTGTGTAGGTACGATAGACGTTGCAGTCGTAAACTTGGTACACGAAAGTTACTTCAAGTGAAGAAGTTGATTCTAAGTATGTAGCTTATAACATTGATATTGGTGGCCACCCCTTGATCCGAGCTGCAGTAAAGGTCAGCAATTTGATGTTTCCCTTCATGGTTCCTTTTTTTTTTTAATTATGGCTACGTTGTGGATCTGCTGTTGGTCAAAGCTTCTGTTTCTCTATTGACTTGTCCGTACGTTTTGAACAGAACCACGGAGATGACTTGGTTGTTGTTGACCCCGAGGATTATCCCGCTGTCGTGGAATTTTTTAAAAGGAAACCAAGAAGATAAAAAATTTCGTCTAATGCTTTCCCGGAAGGCACATCAGCACGCTGTTGCATCTGTTGATGCTGTTTCAGAATGGCTATTGAAGAAAAAGTCAAAACGTTTTCACATTTGACCCTTTATTCGTTATGCCAATTTTCGCGGAACATTGAGTTCTTGCTGGAACGAACGGGATTGCCTCAATTAATATTTTAAAATCGGCATTATCCAGAAAATTTAGACTCTCAAACGTGCATATGCGGATGAAAATTTTATATAATTTTTTGTACCATTGTGTAATGACACCAACGTGGCCTTTATTTTGCTCAGCTGATGAATTCCCTCCGAAATTCACCGTCAGTCTTACACTCGCAAGTCGTTCACACTTCGGATTGGTTGGACGAGGCAACTAGTCTATGCAATCTATTTGTTTCAACCTGGTCCTTATCAATGAACTCTAGAAAAAAAAAAACCCAGTCCTTGTCACATCGCTTATCATCTTGTTGTGTGTTGCAGGAAATGTCATACAACAATCATCTTGGAACTGTGCCTCGGAGTTTGAGAAGCTGACTTGCGTTGTTCTCAAGCAAACATATCCGTGTGGAGTAGCTTCTCGTGCAGATACCTTTGAAGCATATAGATTAGCCGTGAAAGGTGACCCAGTAAGTGCATTACTAGGCATCGTGGTGGCCTTCAATGTCGAAGTTGACGAGGTATGTGCTGATGTGGTTTCGAGCAAACTGTGTCGAACTGTCAAATTCATGTGAATGTCTATTAAATTGTGTAATGAGGTGGTTGATATTTAAGTTACATGAGCTCTTCGGAGTTTTCTTCCGGCACTTGCCAAGGAAATCTGGGAATTCAGGAGCCCCAAAGATGGTGAAAAACAAATGTTTTACGAGATTTTAGTTGCTCCGAAGTACACTGCAAATGGGCTGGATCTTCTAAAAGGAAAGTCCAAGGATCTAAGAATTCTTGGAGCAAAAATGAACCAGAAAGGAAAGGTTTCCCTTCCGACGCTTCCACAAGCTTATGGCGGATTCCTTGACCAGAGTTCAGATGATCTGACACCCCAAGATATCCAGTTCAATACTATCCAAATGGACTCTTCAAGGTATGGGAAATGGACAGCCAAACCGTCGGGAAAGCTTGAGAATAGCATTGAAGGCAGGAGCGGTGGTCAAAGGAGCTGCCTTGGCTAGCGATGCATTTTTCCCTTTCGGTAAGTTGATCATCTTATAGCAACACGAAAGGAGCGTATGAATTTCCGCTAGGGGTTATCGTGTACTCGTATAATCCGTTGTTGACTTGTTTCGATGTCTTACTAATGATGCCAAGCGTACAATTCCCGGTTGTTAAATTTGCTCAACCGATGCAATTTGCTCGAACTTTCTGGCAAACATCTTTGAACGATGTGGTGGAAGAGGCGTGCGAGGCCGGGATAGGCACCATTGCAGAGCCTCAGGGACAAAGATGCCATCGACTGTTACAACAAGTACGGTGTTTCGTTGCTCTTTACTTTCTTTTTTTTTTCGGTCGAATCTTTGCTCTTTACTAACATCAGGCACTTTAGGCATTTACAAGTTCTTCATCAAGAGTGCTGTTTTATCCTAGTTGGAGAAATAATTACTCTTTTTGTCTTTGTCTTCATCCGTTAGTACCATAGTCTCCTGTTAACAACTATTAAACTCGTCGATCAAACAGTTAATGATTATTTAATTACATTAGAGTACTAGAGTTTCAATCTAGTTATACAATTGTGTTAAACTGTCTTGTTCTATCTGATTCGGCTCGAAATATAAATTTATGGCGTCTGGATACCTATGCTTATTTTACGAAAAATCAAGTCTCCCATGAAAAAACAAAAACATCATTCTGGCTGCTAACTGTTATTTTTTATCGTCGGTCACGTGAAAGACCACAGGAGGTCGTTGTAAAAAATAAAAGAAAATAAGACTAAGAAGTTGAGCCGTCGGCTATTTTCCCATTCATTTACTTGATAATTGATCACATATTTATATTTTAAAATTTTGCCCCGGTCAATGGAGTGGACTTTGTTATTGTTCGAGTTTAGATTGGTTGTCATATGTGAACTTGGGTTACAATATTAGAACGGAGGTCAATTTCTGCCATCCATAAATATGTACTGCTTTAAATGTCACAGAATCTTGACCCAAGATATGTTTTTTTCTGAGGTTCACTTGTCTGGTGAAAATTCTCTGTCTAAAGTTGACAATATGAATAGGGACAAAGCACCAAGAACTAGGTATAAGTTATGAGTGTTCGAGTTTTCAATGTACCGCATAAATATTGACAATTTGGTAATATCATATTTATCGAGTATAACTAGTTACATTTCTGAAACTTGCAAAAAAAGTTTCCTATGAAAAAGTCTTCCAATAACCAAAAAAAGCGAACGTCATTTCTATAAAGAGAAAATAACATCATCCTGGCTGTAACTGGTAGTCTCGTCGAATGCATTCCATGATCTTGACGTAGGCGTCGGGAACAAGAGACTATTTGAGGTTACGATCTTGGTCTGCATCACCTATTTTTTCTATTTATGTACTTGATAATTGATCATGTTTACTAGGTAACAATATTGGAACGGAGGTCATTTTTTTCTACCCATAAATCTATACTGTTACACATGTCATTGAATTCGACCCGATCTGGTGAAATGACAATCTTCAGAGTTGACAATATGAACAAGGACAGAAGTACCAACAGCTATCGGAATAGTATTGATTATTCAATTAATCGACCCACCACATAAAAGTCATCCATGTAAAATTATATTCATTTAAGTATAGCAAATGATATTTGTAAAGGAATAAGTGTAAATTTTTCTACTTACGGGGCGGTACAAATTCAAATAGTTTATTGTAGCCATGACGCAAGGTCGACGTCGAGCCGCCTCGCTACAGTTTTTTGGGGAATAGTTAACTTTGTCCACTCATATCATAGTTGAGTGGTGGAAGTCTCTCGATCTTTGGGGGAACCTTGAGAGGTTTCTTTCAATAGTAAAATAAAGCGTAAACTTGTCCCTCAATCAATCATTAACTATTTTTTTATAAGTAAATATGTTTTATTAATAATATTTACAAGTTACATATATGGTGGTCACAAAATATATCAATTACTGTTTTACATGATAAATTATTGTTTCAATTTGAAAAATGGTGCGCGGAAATTTGAAACTATTAATTACTATCCAAACTAATTGGTGCATATTGCATACCAAACTACCTTTTTAGGTGTAGAGTATCACAAACAAGTTTAGCTTAGGTTAAAAAAAATAGATAAGATAACGATCGAATGTTTATAGTATTTCTTCTTCACAACGGACTTAGTTTTTTGGTAAGCGATTTTTTAATACTAATTTATAGCTGTCTAACCATGCACCTATGTAGATTCATCTAAAGTCATTTGGCAAAATTTATCTCTATGTACCAAAGGACTTAGTTTGGATAAAAATATGGATAGGATCTCGAAATAATAAGTTCCTCACATTTTAATCAGATCCAATTATTCTGGTTGATTTTTTTTTATTTTTCTAAATAAAATTTTACTGGTAACTTAATTATCACTCTGTCCTTCTCTATTATTATTATAGCAAGTGCTCCTTGGTAAGTATAATTTTATTGACCGTTATATTTACATAGTACATGTAATATCCATGCAGGGTTGCATGTCTGTTACAAAATAATCGGGGAGAAAATCTAGTAAGTAAAAACCACAATAAAAGAAAAAATAATATTTGAACGTTAAGCACGGTGATAACTCAGTTCTACATTTTGTATCTTGGGCTTAAACATCAAAGCACAGCTGGGAGAACACCTAGAACAAAAGTACAAGGCTTGCGCAAACATGGGCTGCCAACTACATCCATGTAAGGTCACTGACGATGAAAACTTCTTACTGATTCAACTGAAGTTGTATACATAGCTCCGACAAGATCTCCGTACATATACATGCGAGAAAACAAAAAAAAAAAGATTTAAAAAAATGATAAATCTACAGAAAAACACTGTAGAAGTTATTTGCTAGAGACAGCTATACAACCTTGTAATATGTGTCATGAGATCATTACTCTAAACATAGCAGTCACTTGCAACCTCGCTAGAGAAAGACTCTTCCAACAACCTAAATTCATACAAAGGAAAGTCAACAAAAAACCCATCACCGGGCATCTCCAAGTAATTACAAGGACTACCATAGTTGGGAATATTACTAGGGTCACCACCAACACTTGGCTCCGGCATGTTATTGCAACTATTCTCGTGATCAACATTACTTATGGCCGTAAGATCACGGTCATCAGACGAAGTAAACTCCTTGCAATTGGCGTCCTCCAAGCCGGCTGATTGCTCCGGCCACTCCATTGGATGCGGATTTTGTTGTTGGTGATGATGTTGGTTGCTATTATTATTGTTATTATTGATATTACTGTTTACTCCAAAAAGAGAGATCAAGTTAGTTGATCCACGACGAGTTTGGACCTTCCCGAGCCTGAAGTTCAAGTTAACTGGACCGTTGGGTGATATTTTAGGGCATCCGGTGAATTTTTGCACCACTGCTCTAAAATTGTTGGGGCTGGCATTTAGATGTGTGGTAGGTGCTTTCTTGGAAGCTCTAGACCGTCTCTTTGTAATTGGCTTTGAGAAAGCATTATTGTTACTCCTCACTAGGTCGCCACTTGGAGACACAACTCTACTTGATGGTGGTGAAGTTGTAGTAGTACTACTGTTGCTTGGGCTACCTGTAAGGATGGAGAGTCAAAGGTGATATACTCGACCCATGATATTTAGTTGATTGATTATGTAACAACAATTAAAAGAGGCACGGATTACAAGTTTGGTTGAATAGCCAGAACATTTAGAAATCATGATAAAATTATGGATAAAATCATACGTATCGATTCACTGAGATATCATTATATGTGTGTTGTGAAACAAAAATAGACATCGAGATGAACTCCCTCCTCATAACAAGTTAGAGAACACCGAGGAATTCATATCTCGCGTACCTTGCTCCTGACGAAATGATTCTTCATAAAGTTGCAACCACTCCATGTTCGCCCCGAATAGACTAGTGTCTCCACTCGTTCGGCTTTTGGGCCTCTCTCTATATAGTGTTCTGTCTGAATTATTACATCCTAGATTTTGTCATGCTGGATTACGGAAAGAACCTAACTACCCTAACTCTTATTTATAGTGTGGCGGCGAGAAGATTTGACCAAATTAGAACAGCATAATGTTGACTGTTCCTTCCTTCTTTCCAAACAATGTTTTTCTTACCGTTTTTTACTCTTATTAATTAATTTTATATGCATATGAGATGACTTTGGGAGGTGGGAATGATGTTTCCTAGAAGTAACACGTAGAGGATTATGTCAAATTAATATCGCTTGAGATTTCGGAGACTTGACTCAACTTTTTGACTTATACAATCCAGCTATATATATGAATTTATTAATCACATTTTTTTTATGAATATACAAAATTAATAATCTTATATATATTAAAACTCTTCTAAAGTGATATTGATATTGGTGGGACCGAAAAAAAAAACACTTTAGAGAAATTATCACATAAGAGAGATTTATATTTTTTCTTCAAAAATAATAAATCCATAAAAATACCTTCTCTATATTCATATTGCCTAAAACTTAGATTATTACACCATTCAAATATTATATTTGATGAAAATATTTTTTTACAATAAAATAATAATTACAAAATAGTATTTTCAAATATTTTTAAATTTGGAAAATATGTGAAATATATGAATTTATTACAAAATATCACTTTATCTAAAAATGCAAATCGATATTATTTTTAATTTTTTTAAAAAAATATGAATTATTATGATAGAGAGATTATTATTTTTTTACATTGTTCTCGATTCGGAACAAAAAAATTTATCTATTTAAAAAGATAATTATTTTTAAGAATATTATTTTGCATAGTTTTACTGTATAACGATCAAGCAACGTATCAGTGGCGGAGCCACATTTGCATGTGTGGGAATAATCGACCCCACTTAATTTTTATTTTGTATGAATACTAGTTATGTTTTTAATGCATGTCTCCATTAAAATTAAAATTGACCCCATAAATAAATTAATTAACTTAAAAATTAAAAATAAATCTTAATATATATATATATATATATTTTCCTCGTCCTCAAATTTTCTGTCTCCATCCCTACAACGGATTGATAGATTTTTTGCATGACAAATTTCTATTGTTATGTATGGCATATTTCTATGTGAAAACCGTATTAGTCGAATCGCATAGAGTCATCCTCTAGATGGACGAGATCCATCTACATCAGCCCCGTTGAATCTTGTATGTGGTTGCCAAAACCAATAATACAGAGTCGATTATTATTATTATTGAAATGTTTATTTTATTTGTTAACTCCAGATTGTAATTTATCCATAAGTAGGAACTCACTACTCAAAGTTTTACAAATAATATTTTATAAATATTTTTTAATAGATTAATAATAAGAAATGAATTAATTATATGATTTATGCGATATCTGTCCATCCCTCTATGACCCGTCCAAGCTAATTAATTAATTATGGCTGTTGCTTTCAACAGTTGTCGCCCTATAGAGATGGTAAAAGAAGGTGGCGGCTGAATTGCATTTATGTTTCGCTTTTGCTTGTCCTTCCAATAACCAGTGGCTCTTTTGACGGACACCCATAATTAAATTAATGGGAAAAAGGCTATGTTTTTTAGGGAAAGGAAAAATATTGGATTGCACCACGGGTAAAAAACATTCGTAGTCACTAACACTTTTAAAAAAAATGTGCATGATCAGTAGTAACCTATTTTTTGTCCCTTTATAATCACTAATCTTTAAAAAATATTCAGATATCGTCACTCCCACCACTTTTATAACCATAATTCTTCCGGGGGCAAAAAATAATATTGGGTCTCACCTTTTTAACTCAAAGTTTGTTCCTTTTCTCTTCTTTCAACTGCGTCACGAACGGCCGGAGCAGGGGAGCGAACCACCATGAACCAGATTTTGGTTTTTCCATTTCCTCGGAGCTCTCACCAGAATTCTCGCCGGAGCTTTCTTGGACGGTGTAGCTCCTTACCTTGGAACTAACGTCGGAGCTCTCTTCGCCGGTACACGCGCCTAAGCTCCCCTCTTCGCGGCAGCGTGCACTGCATCCGGGTGCTCGTTTTGTTCATGTAACCGCACAAAAGCCCCCAATTTTCCAGAAATTAATTCAAAGAAAAATGGACCCAAACATGAAGCACACAAGCTATTGAGATTAAGAATATCATTGGATTTAATAATTATCTATAAATTTATGATTATTATTAAAAATTTTATTTAGTTTTAGATTATTTGTAGTAGTTTAATTTATTATAAATCAATATAGTAAGTTTATTTTAATTTTTATAAATATTATTGATTGATGAATTAATAAAAAATTAAGGTTATTTCTTATTTTTGTCACTTTTCGATATCAATGATCGAAATTTTATTATATATTTTTTAGTATTCTTAGAATCAATAGATTGATGATTACATATTAAGAGATGTGTTAGTTTTTCGTGGTTTTTGATTCTCGTGATATTCGATAGTGTTCGATATTTCTGATCTGAGTAAATTCTTTTTACTCAATAAAGAAAAAAAAAGTGACACCATCAAATAGGATTTCTGGGAAATTCCAATGAGAGGCAGTCGTCCAAGTCTTGCAGTCGTGCCACTTCCAACATCTGATGTCTAAGGCTCTTGTCATCTAGTTGCATTGCCTCTAGCTTTCCATCGGTCACATTATACACCGAGCTCTCGCCCCGCCATTTGGTCTCACTTGAGCCCAAATCCTAGAGGAGAAGTTATGGTTCTTGGCCAACGATACCCGCTCGTATGAGGAGAGGACCGTCGCAAGCTATCATGTGAGTAGTCGCACCTTCACAATTTGACCTTGTCCGCAGCCAACCACCGCCCTTCCAAGTGGTTTCTAGTTTGAGATTTTTTCCTTCTCTAATCAAGGTTTCAGCTTGAATCGGAAATTTGGATTTATTTGAAATTTGCCAGTGTCGTATAACTATTGTTTGAAACCAAAAGATTTTGATTCATCACGGATTGGTCTTTTTGGGCTAAGCTATAGATTTGTTATAGCTACAGTGACAGATTTGTAATTATTTTAGAAGGTTAATTATATATTGGTACCATACAATTTCATATTATCACAAAGTAGTGCTTTCGTGATTGAATTGAATATGTTTGATTCTATGATTTGTGTTCTTACCTTTAGGGATATTCTTGGTATTGATTGGGGAATTTTGAAAAAAAAATATTAATTAACTTATAAATATTCATCTATATTTTGATAATGAGATGCTTCAAAAATATTGTTAAATTGCAATTTACGATTTTGTAGTTATAAGGAGATCTCTTTCATTGGTGAAATAGATTTCAAGCTCGGAGACAACAATAAGATAAAAAGAGAATCACTTGATAGATTACAATGAGAGACTTTTTGATTTGTAACCTTTTCTCAGAGAATTTTGATGAAATCCTTAATCTTGATGGTACAAATTATAAAACTTATTATTATGATGACATTGTTGAGGATGAAATTTCTAAGATAATTAATAATGGGAACCAATTCTATGACTCCTATCATGGTGATGAGGAAGTAGTCGATGAAGATATTCCATTTTATGACTTTATAGTGTGATGATAATTGTGAATCAGTTTATGACTTCTAACTTGATGCGGAAGACAAGTTGATACAATTATTGGTAACTCTAGACTTGAAGACTCTAATAATAAGGATGATGAGGTAGTAAATGTGTTGTTATCTCAGATTCTCATTCATTGTGAGGTTATAAAGATTAAGTACATTGACTTTCTTGGTGTTGAAAATTTTAAATATTTTGGGAGTGCTCCTTTGATAAATATGTAAGATACCCTCGAGGATGTAAAAAAAGTAGCCCAAAGGCATGAGTTTTTTGTCTTTCATCTCGAAAATATTTGTGGTTACATAGGTTCGAGGTATTTCTTCAACTAGAGTGGAAGATATAAGGTGTCACCATATGGCTTGAATGTGCTGGAGAGTTTGAATTCGAAGATTTCAAATTGGCGAACGATACCAAATTCGAAGACGAAGTTCTCCAATAGGAGGAGAATGATAGAGATAAATAATAATATTCGATTTAATAAATATATAATTTTAGGATTATTATTGATAATTTTATTTTATTTCTAAATTATTAGTAATAGCTTTATTTCTATTTTAATTATATGTACTAGTTTATTTTTCACTTTATAAATACAACATCTAATATATAATTTTAATTGGTTGATTTATTAGTGAAAGTAAGATTAATTTTTGTTGTTGTCGATTTTTGATATCTTGTTAGATCAATGATCAAGATTTTTATCGTATTTTTTGAATATTTTTAAGATCAATAATTTACAATTATTTATCAGGATGTAACACCTAACAGGGTTCACCCCTACAAAAAAAATTGATCGTCCTCGGTTGTACTCTTCGAGGCTCTCTTGTGAGGGCTTCTACATATGACTCATTTTTTGTATCTATGTAGTTTTACTATCTGGTTTTGGAGTTTGAGATATGTCACAGCCTTGAAAATTTTATGGGAGGAGGATGAGGGTAATAGGATTGATTAGAAATTATGTTAATTTTCCAATTGCGTCCAATGTTTTTTTTTAATTAGGAGACTGATTTTGTGAAGAGAATGGGAGGAGAAGAAGTGATGAGAGAGGAAGGTGGAGAGAGGGAGAAAATAGGCAATGTGTTAATCCCACATCAAGTTATCAACACCAAAAGTCACGTGGCTGGTGGGACCCAATATTATTTTTCACATCTGGCAAAAATTTTGGCTAGAAAGTTATCGGAGTGACCATACATGAATACCTTATCATAGAATAGTGACCATAAAAGGACAGAAAATAAGTTAGTGACCATAGACAAAAAATTCTTAAAGGTTAGTGACCATGGATATTTTTTTTATCTAATTGCACTGATTATCCAGAAATCATATACCTATAGGCACACCAGAAATGCACAATGCTCTTAACTTTTTTTGTAAACTCGTATATCATAATAACATCATATTTGAAAGATACTTTTCTATAATCTTTTTTTCGATCGTGATGTTTTAGCATGCAAGCTTATTGAGTGCATCAAAATTTATTTTGACTTGAACCAATTTCCATTGATTGAATGGTCTTAAATTAATTGCACGTTTCCATACCAATACACACTTGCCAGCCCTCAAAAGGGCATAAGCTTGCACGAGTAAGCCCCACGGACACATGTAGGTTTTACCAAAAGTATATCGCATCCTCCCGTTGAATTCCATGCCTTGGGACCTTGGAATGATGGAGCACTTCAGTGCTCAATTTTGACGGGTTACATTGTTGGATAATTTAGTAGAAGACGATAAGAATTAATTTGAGTCATGGGGACGTACAATATCATTAAAATTTAATTTCATTTGGTAGTCCCGAGGATTGAACATATATTTCTAAGTTTTGGAAAGATATGGGTAACTTATAACTAACAACAAAACATATGTATAACAACTCATTAAGAAAATAGAGTCGTAATTGTCATACAAAATGATTGATGTATCAACATTATAAGGATAATCTTCACATATAGCATGTTTTAAAATGCAAAATAAAAATGGGCATTAATAAGATTTACTTGTGCAACATATTAAAATTAATTTATATAATAAATTTAGAATATCATGAATTTTCAAATAAATGATAATAAATATTGAATATCACAAATCTAATGGAGATTTTTTCTTAAATAATGTACATTTCTATTTTAAATTTTAAATATAGATTATTATAATTTTTAACATTTAAATTATTTATGCCCATTAAAATTTCTTTTGAATTACCACCTTTACTCATAAAATGTTGCTCATTTTTCAACAATATGTTAGTTGCCTTGGTAAACGAGGCTACAGTGACTTTATGTTATTATTCTTGAAGTACGGATGGCAAGACCCTATAAGTCAACTCTATTTAGCATCTGTTGGTCTAGTATATGCTAAATGTATAAGTCCAAAGTTAGAGATTAGATTTGGATTTGAGTTTGGTCTGTCTAGATATAGTCTATATAAACTCAAATTCTATCTATAGACAAACATCTAGGGAAGGGTAAGGATATTTGTTTCATATTTTACATTAAAAAATAAAAATTATTTTATAATTCGATGAGTTTATGGGTAAATTATATCTCTTGAATTCGACCCCTGAGGACTCTAAGGATCTCAGTCTCGATCGTTACATAACAAAACATACAGGCTCTAGGGTAGGATTTAAGTTTTACAAAGTCTGAGTTCAGATCTTAATGATTTTTATTTTACTGTACAATTGCCACTCACTCATATGTTTGAGCGCAAGACTGGGACCCGTTCTCAATATCATTCCTGAGATTCTCGCATATTTTTTTCCTACAACAAAAGTTAACAAAATCTCTTATGAAAAGTGGCTATCTTTATCTTGATAGCCAAGTAAATGAGTTATAAGATTCTCTGTTTCGTGCAGAATACTTCTTGTTCAATTTCTGGCAACGAAAACCATGCACACGGTAGCCAATGTGAAGCTCTCTCTTCTACATCCACCGGATGACATGAAGAAAATGAGCAACTATATTTTTTATGGGTGAAAAACCTGTGATACTACATATATGTACTTTCTAAACTCTTAGATTATTTGGTTGTTAGTATCTATATCAATAAGGTACACTGTTGTGGGTACTCATTCTGGAAAAACTTCAAAACTAAATGTGTTTTATCGAAAATAAGATTAAGATTTTAAACTGCGTACGAGAATAGCATGCTCAAAAAATGGTGTTTGTTTGTTGAGCCAGCTAATCAAACCACGAGACACATTGTAAAACAAGCAAAAGATAATTCGACTCTGACCTCAACACTAGCTACAAGCTACTATAGCTAATATTATACCGGTATGTTTGTCTAAAATCTTAAATCAATACTTAAGCAAAGTTAATTTCATTATATGTGTGATTCAATAATAGTTGGGTGGACCATGTTGACATTTTTTTATGCGATATCGACATTTTTTATGTAATATAGACAGTTTTTTCATACAATACTGTGTATTTTTTGTTTTTTGTTTTTTTGTGCAGACCATGTTGGTAATTTTTTCGTGCGATATCGACATTTTTTCATATAATACCGACATGAGTATTTTTATTTTTATTAATTTATAATATTAGTATTTTCTTCATGTAATAACGGCACGTATGAATATTTTTCACTTTTAACTAAAATTTTATATTTTTGAAAAAAACTCCAACATGTATATTTTCGTAATATGCATATTTATTTTATGTGATATCGGCTCGTGTAAGAGATTTTCATCACTTTGGTCTAGTAGTTTTAGAATTTTTGAAAAAATAACTCAATCTTTCTGGTTCTATGACCGTAAAATGATAATGGTTGAACATATTATTCAACTTTGAAACTTAAAAACAAAATAATTACGTAAACTCGGGAAGAGGAAAGAATTAAGTTTTCACGTGGGAGGAAAAAAAAGTCTTGGACAAATTTAACATACTCTATATCTAAATGGAGTGAGAATCTTGACAAATTAATGGAGTGTTAATCAAGCTTCGGTAAAATGTGAACATGGAATGAAATAAGTCAATTGACAGCCAAAAGTATACCATTGACCAATAAAGCTTAGGATATATTTCGTAGTCATAATAATGTATACGTCGAAAAAGACAATTATTGTGACACCCTAACAGGGTCCTTATGTTTTGTTAGATAGCAAAATCAGTAAATTTAATGACATGCACAAGTGTCCGAGTATTCTTTATCATCAATCCCACCGGCACTAACCTACAGTAACATAGTTGACTTGTTCCGGTTTATTAAATGCTACGATAGAATTTCAAATTGTTTAGACTCCAACTGTTGATACATTTATCACTCAAAAGTCAAAACTGTTCGTTCATTTAAGATATCTGGTTGTACACAAAAAAATAAATATATAATATTGATGAATCAGACACGACTCTTGGACTCTTGTATGGTCGCCTACGTGTTAGAGTATGAATTTCATATCGTTCATCAGAAAACAAAATGCTACAAATTACACAAACTTTGAGTCAAAAGTGTTGTAATCCGGAAGGAAAAAAAAACGTGAGAACTAATAAAATTTGAGCTTTTCCCCCTGGATCCCCTGATACGGCGTGAAAGTGATTAGGGGTATGTTGTTGCATGTTGACCGGAAACTAAACACTAGTCTAAGTAACAATCGATTGTTGGCTAGCAATGCACACATTTTAAGTTGAAAAGTATTTATTTCCAGGATTAATAAAATTGTGTTTGATAAATCTTGATAATTTCGTTGTCATATCTAAGATCGGCTTATAAATACAAATTAATGTGACAAATGTCTAGGTAAAGTATGAATTGATTGAATAATGTCAGAAATATTAATATTGCGATCATACAATAAAAGAGCACACTTCAAGTTTTTATTGGAGCAATTAGAGAGTACTTTTAAACATTTTATATTAATCTAGAAAAAAGGTACATGATAATTGTCTCCAAACCCACTGGAATGAGTCCACCCCAGGTTCTATCTTATGCATTCTAAAAAAAAGGTTATATCTAATGAAAACGTTGAATTTATCGACTGTCCCATCTTTTTATTTATTGGGCTCATATCAAGTTACTTATTTTATTTTTTAGTATTAGACCACCCGCTCCGGGGTGGTCTCACGCCCCGGGCACGCCACATGGTGGCCCGAGATTGGGTGCGAGGAAAATCTTGCGGCGCCCCCGCGTGATAGCGGGGCGCGCCTCGCCCCGGGCGACGTGGCCCCCTCTGATTGGGCCATGTCGCCCGGGGTAATATTTTATTTTTTTATTATTTTTTTTAAATTGAAAAAAAATAAAAAAATGTGGAAAAATTCGGAAAAAAATTCTAAAAAATTCTTTTAATTTTTTTGACTTTTTTGTGCAATTAAATTTTTTTTTGAGAATTTTTTTGTTAATTTTATACAATTTTTTGAATCCAAATAACGAGACTTTTTGGATGAAAAGAATGTGTGTGGTCCAAATTTGATGTAAAAAATTTGTGGTCCAAATTCATTTGAAAATTCTATAAATAGATACAACCTTCTTCATAATTTTTTATACCAAAACATCTCCTATCCTCTCCTTTATTTATAAAAAAAATAGTCATGGATCTGATATCATCGAATTCTCATAATTCCGATAGTTCTGATTCTAGTTCGGACTTCCAATATAGTTCAAAAGAGGAAGAAAATAGGTTAGTTCTAAATTATTTGCAGAAATATCAAGCCAAAATGGAAGTCAACATTCGGGCTGCAGAGGCCATTGTTCGAAGACGGCAAGCCGCGTCACAGCCTTATGCAAAAAGATGCTATATCAACCGGAGTCGTGAAGTTGGTGATGAGCGCTTGGTACAGGATTATTTCGCTGAAACACCAACATATGGACTAGATATGTTCCGCCATCGATTTCGAATAAAAAGACCTTTGTTCTTGAGAATAGTAGAAGCAGAGACTGCCTATGATTCGTACTTTCAACAGAATTCCAATGCTGCAGGGAGAGTTGGGTTATCAACTTTGCAAATATATACTGCAGCGATGAGAGTTATCGCGTATGGTTCAGCAGCTGATGTCATTGACGAGTACCTAAGGATAGCCGAATCTACAACGAGGCAAGCTTTGGTGAAATTCGTAGACGGTGTCACAGCTTGTTTTGGGGTAGAGTATCTTAGGAAACCCAATAAACAAGATCTCGCTCGTCTGCTCCATGTGGCAGAGCAACGTAGTTTCCCACGCATGATAGGCAGTATCAATTGCATGTACTGGAAATGGAAGAATTGTCTTACCGCCTGGGCTGGACAATATGCTGGTAGAAGTGGCAAACCAACAATCATATTGGAAGCGGTTGCCTCATATAACCTATGGATATGGCACGCCTTCTTTGGAACACCAGGTACATGTAATGATATTAATGTGTTACAACGGTCTCCTATTTTTACTGATATTTTAGAAAGTCGTGCACCCATAGAGAGATGCCATATTATCTCAATGATGGGATATATCCACAATGGACTACTTTTGTGAAGTCAATAACATCTCCGAGCACCCAAAACTTGAAGATGTTTGTAGGGGTGAGTATTGGTCAGTGTTACGAGTTCTTGGCCTCATTTCATGCTGACGCCGACAAAAAAAATCAACAGATCTAACATCAATTCATCATAATTAAATATCTTTACCGACGGGTTGTCAGGTTCACGGTGGAATGGAGTATTGATTGGTATGTCGGTGTTCGTGAAACCGATGCTTCACTTGAAAAAATATTGGGAACATTGTAGAACAATGGCTTCCATGGTAAGGGTAGGGCCCAGTCCAATGAGGCAGCCGAACTCCTTGCCGTCGCTGGTGGCGGGCTTCCCGTACAGCTTGAAGTTTTTCCTGAGCTCATCCGGTATGAAACAAGGAAGAGAGAAAAATGGAGACAATAGGGAGAAACAAGGAACAAGGAAGAGGGGAAAAGGGAGAGAGGAGGAGACATGCGGTTATGTTTTTGAGAGAGAATAATAACTTTCCATCAAAAACTTATGAAAGTACATTGGTTCTTACAACGTGTCCCCTTCTAGTAAAGGCACCAAGTCTAAGGGGGGATATCAAAGAACCATGCATCAGAAATAGAAAAATGAGAAGCCTTATTTAGGGAAATGAGAATAAATAGGTATTCAAGTATTTATACTTCGGGTTTGCAGGTTGTCGGGTTTAACTTATTTGGACACCGACCCCGGTCTGACCAGTCGGGTTAAACCAACCAACACTCCCATAAACCCATTTTCTTGGTCGGACTGCAGGTTGGTGGGTTAGCAGGTTGGTCGGGTCAGCGGGTTGGCGGGTTTTTTTGGTTTATTCCTCAGCCCTAGATGTTTGCTGAATGTTAGGAGAGTTACAAAAAAGATGCGGAGAGGGCATTTGGAGTTCTAAAAACTCGCTTTGCTTTCATAAAATCTCCATGTCTTCTTTGGGATCAAGAATTCATTGGCAAAGTTATGATAGCTTGTATCATAATGCATAATATGATAGTGGATGATGAACGTGATGGATATGGACTTTATAGTCCAGAAGAATTCATCAACACAGACCAGGCAGCAGCACATCCACAAACTATGAATACTCTACTCAACGCAATGGATCTCTATCAAGCTTCATGACCACTGATTCTCAGATTCAGAATAGAGAAGCCCATATTGCTCTCCGTAAAGACTTAATTGAGCACGTTTGGGCTAAATTTGGTGGCGGTATTTAGTTATGTAATTTGCAAATCTAAGTTATTTCTTCAATTTCGTAGTTTCTTTTCTAATTTGTAATTTTTAATAAAATTTCAATTTCTTGAATTTAGTGTTCCAATTTTTTTTAAGTATGTTCAAAGTTACTCGAAAAAATACTCGAGTCTGATACAGTTAATTGAATTTTAAAAAAATTGAGCTAAGAAAAAAGCTGACGTGGCGCTTAGGGCGTGACACTGTAGCAGGGGCACCACTGTGAGCTAAAAACTGAGAGCAGGGGCACGGTTGACGTGGCGCCCAGGGTGCGCACTGTAGCAGGGGCACCAATGCGGATTATCTTATATATCCGATTTGGGCAGTTTTTCCGAAGAAATAATTTGTCAACGGTTAGATCCCGATTACCAAGGCAATCTAGCTGGCCACAGTACGGTACACACATGACGTCTCCATCAAATTTTCCGTACAACTCAATGCAAGACGTTTTGAGGCCCGACGTCTTTTGGTGAGTCGACGGAAATAATTATGCAATTGGGAACAAGTAATGTTTTTCTAATTAATCGGTCAACACATAAAAATGGGCGGACAAAACCGAACGATAAAAACACCCAACCTAATTAGTATTCAAATTACAATTGGTAGAGAAACTTTTGTCTCATTTGTAATTAATACATCACTATCGCTCTATCTATTTGACCAATAAATTTTAAAAAATTAAGTACAGTACTTTCCAAAATAAAATAATACTTCTCTTATTTTTTGGGTGGAAAATAATACTTAACTTATGAATGATAACTTGGGCCATTTTTGTGATTCTAATAAAATAATAATAATCAGAAAGATCTTAATATAATTGTATATCAATCAATACCACAAATCAATAATTATTTGATATTTATAATTCCAACTAAAATTCTTTATGCGCCGAAACTAATTTTTCCAAATTCTCATCTCAAAAGCCCAGTCCAGTTGCATAAAGAATTTTTCCCCGTTTTGAAGAACAGGCCCACCAAGTGTATGAAGCCCATCACCGGCCCATATTTAAAAAAACTACGTTTATTCAAAATGGCATTAGTCCATTTTAGTGAATTTGAATAGTACCATATATAATCAACAACAAAAAAATTACAATCCCTTTTCATTAGGATATAAAGAAAGAGGTGGCAGCAATACAATAAAAATGATTATACAAATGTCATTTACACGATGGGGAGGCGCAAATTTACCCTTAACCCCATAATAAGAAGATAATATACAAAACTAGGATCGTTGGGTTTCGGAATCTCATCTTTTTCCTGGGAAAGAAAGAGGTTCGCGTCTAGAGATTATACAACCTCGCTTGAAAAATCGTGTACTACTACTCTACAGTAATTTCTAAGAGCGTGGTGAGTCTGGGTTTTCTATATCTTCTAAGAAGCAAAGAAGAGCAGACTACACTTACAGAAGAAAGAGCCATGCATGCACCGGCTGCCCACGGTGGTAACTTGATTCCCAGAGAAGGAAACAGAGCACCGGCCGCGACGGGAATAGCGACCACGTTGTACGCCATGGCAAAAATGTAATTCAGCCTGATGCGAGATAAGGTCTTTCTGGAGAGGTCAATCGCGGTGATCACGTCCTCCAAGTTGTTTCTCATTAACACATAGTCGGCCGCTTCAATGGCGATATCTGTCCCTGCACCGATGGCCATACCGACATCCGCAGCAACAAGAGCAGGAGAGTCGTTGATGCCATCACCTACCATTGCAACTGTACTTCCATCCTTCTGGAATGACCGGATAACGTCGGCCTTCCCGGCTGGCATTACTTCAGCCCTGACGTCGTGAATTCCAACCTGAATGCAAGCAACAATAACATCAAATATCCTCAATGATAATTAAACAGTAATAAAAGATCAGGAGGATAATTTAGTTAACAGATAGTCAAAACATGTAAATAACCTCTCTGGCAACGGCTTGAGCTGTTCTCCAATTGTCCCCCGTCACCATGATTGGCTGGACTCCCATTTTGTATAGGCCTTCTATTACAACAGCAGCTTCTCGTTTAAGTGGATCTGCTATCCCCAGAGCACCAATAAAGCTTTCATCGAAAGCAACGAGAACTCCTGTGCTTGCACTTTCTTCGAGTTCTACAACAAAACTCTCGACATGGGTTGGAATGCCAATTCCATTTTCTGTCATCAGCTTCCTATTACCAACCTGCCAAGGATTACAGAATCTCTTGTCAGTAAACCTTCAGTATATAAACCCTCTTTAACATTTTGGATGTCTCAAATTGGCATGATCATGATGTTACGGAACTTACTAGCACTTGCTTTCCACTAATAATACACTTGACACCTCTTCCAGGAAGGGCAACAAAGTCCGAAACATCAAGTAGCCATGCAGACAGTGGATATTTGTTGCTCTGGTCCTGGTCATTTTTGGTGGCTGAAGGTTCGTCAAAGAAATGGAAATGTCGGGCATATTCCACAATCGCCTTTGCTAAAGGATGTTCACTGCTGGCCTGGATGATCATTACAGAAAATTAGAAGTTTCATATCAATTGAAATATAGCACTTCAGATTCCAGCAACATCCAGCGCAGGACAAGGAATTTTCCTGCTTCATTCTCTTTCTAAGCAGAATATCGATAATTTGCTTACACTTTGACGTAAAAACTTAAGTAAAAGGTATGCAGAACATAATGTGAAAGCCATGTGAAAAAAGGAAGGACACCAAACAAAAGGAACCCAAATCAAGTTGTGAGCAATCACCTCTGCAGATGCTACCCATCTAAGGAAATCTCCACGATCCATTCCATTGAAAACCTTTGCAGTGGTGACTGAGGCTTTTCCCTGTGTCAGGGTTCCTGTTTTATCAAATATCACATACTTTATTTTATGTGCCCTTTCCAAAGCATCCCCTCCTTTTATCAGCACCCCATTACTGGCACCAACACCTGTAGCGACCATGACAGCAGTAGGTGTTGCCAAGCCAAGTGCACAAGGGCATGCAATCACAACAACCGAGATCGAAAACATCAGAGCAAAAACAAAGTAATTGACGTTGTCTGGAAGCCATTCTCTAGGGTAAGAGCCCATGGCCCCTCCAATATACCTATAAGCAGACACAGAAAAATATGGTTACCATTGCCACCTAAACCTAACACACAAAATTCTCATCTTTATTCGGGAACAATTTATAGTGAACTTACCAACCCAATAGCGTCATGAAGGCCATGGCAATAACAGTAGGAACAAAAATGCTTGCAACCTGCATACGGCATTGTCCACACATTTCAGCAATTTTAAGAAAAAATTATTAGCCGCTTGATCATATCAATGAGAAAAATAACCAGAAATGTCTACTTACAAAGTCTGCAAATTTTTGGATAGGAGCTTTAGACATTTGTGCTGTCTCCACCAAGCTGATAATCTGACTCAAAACTGCGTCAGAACCTACTTTGGTTGCTTGTATGTGAAGAGCACCATGTAAATTAATTGTGCCACCGATAACTAGAGAATTAGATTCTTTTGAGACAGGTGCAGACTCGCCGGTTACCATGCTCTCATTCACGTAACTTGATCCCCACACAACCAAACCATCAGCAGGGACTTTGGTTCCTGGAAGGACTTTCAATGTGTCCCCAGGCTGAATCAGGAGGGCATCTATTTCTCTTTCTTCAATGGCCTTACCACCTTGAAGGAGAATAAACAAGAAGTCTTAGTCAAGCTAAACAAACTATACCCATCCTTTTAGTCGGTTAGTTTACCATCAGCTTTCAGAATGCAACAGTTGACCAATGCAAAAGTTATATAAACAGTGAGTGAGCATGGCATAGAGTACCTTTGTCTTTAATTAACAGCAGAGCTGTTGCTGGCGCAAGTTCCACCAGCTTCTTAATGGCATCTGATGTTTTTCCTTTTGCTAGACACTCCAAATATTTCCCCAACAATACAAAGGTTATCAGCATGGAACTTGTCTCAAAGTATGTCGGCGGTCTCCAGCCTGTGGCAGCACCGTACAATAGAGCGCCGACAGAGTAAAAATATGAGGCGGAAGTTCCCAAAGCAACCAACACATCCATGTTGGTTGAGCCATTTCTTAGTGCTCTGCCAGCAGCTACATAAAACCGCTTCCCAATAACAAATTGGATAACACTCGCTAACGCCCATTTCAACCAATCATCCATCAGTAAAGGGCCACATTGCCAAAGCAACAAAGAGTACAGCACCGGAATGTGCGGACAAACAACCCCAATGAAGAACAAGGGAATCTGTCCATCAATTGGCAATTCAAGTATCAGTGTCCTTCAAACCTTTGTTTATTTGCAGGAGAAAGTGTCCAGAAGTGCAAAGAAAGAGAGTGCTACTCAAGTTTTGCAACAAATAACAAAACATCAGAACAGGATACCAATTGGAACTAAAAACTAACAAAAAGACCATCAACAGATTTCAAATTACCCGAGTTGTGGGATAATACTCACACTTAGAAGTAGACTGGACAAAAAGAGCCGAAACATATGGGAGCTCTCCTCGATATCTTTAGATGTCATTCGTGATAAAGGATTGACAACCCTCAATGTAAACCTGCCAATGCTTTCGTCCACGATCCAATCAACCAATGCCCTGGACCCTACAACTTCAGGGTCAAATGTTACTTCCAGCTTACTCGACAACCTATTGTACCTGAACTGCCTCACCCCCTTCAACCTAGTAAGAATCCCTTCAAGTACCTGCGCATCCATCTCACCCAACACACCCTTCACCTCCAGCACGATCTTATCCTGCTGACTGCTTTGCACAAGCGCACCATCGAATCCAGCGTCCTCGATAGCAGTCACGATCTCGTCCTTGCTAATGACAACGGGATCATACTCGACCTCCCCCAACGAGGTGGCCAATGCCACCACCGCCCTGTTAACACCGGGGAGACCCCTCAATATACCCTCCACGGAGTTCACACACGCCGCGCAAGTCATCCCCCCGATCGTAAACTGCCCTACCAAGGCTTTCTTGCTCGACGAAGATGTTAGCTTATCGGTCTGATCGGCCATGATCTCGGCTTCGAACCCTGCGTCCTCAACCGCATTTTTGATGTCATCCTCCTGAATTCGTAAAACCACGGCCACGGGCAGAATCGTAAATACAAGGAGACCAAGTCAACAAAACACAGCTCAGAACATATCTAAAGGGCGAGAGCTAGTTAAAACAACTGATCCCGAATTAGAAAAAATAATAATAAGGAGGTCGGACCTGGACGACGGCGGGGTCAAATACGACGTCTGCGCGGTTTTGGAGCAACGCGACGGTGGCGGAAACGACGCCGGGGACGGCAGCTAGGGCGGACTCGACGGAGTTGGAACACGCGGCGCAAGTCATCCCGGTGACTCTCACCTGCACCTTCCTCAACTTCCCGTCGCCGGCGGCGGCGTCTTCGTCTCTCCGGTAGGAATCGAGAAGCCGCACCTCCTCCATCGCTCCAAGCTCTTCGCCATCATCTTTTTCCCCGCTATTGAAGCTCGTGAGCTGTAGGTCTCTCGCGCTCGGCGACATCTATTCCTTCCTCCTCCTTTTCTATTATTATTTTCTTTTAATTTCCCTTTTCCAGAAAGTTGAACTTTCTCTCCTAATAACCGCTATCCTCTTCCCTAGGAGATCGGGTGTTTATAATTTAACTGAAAGGAAAGGAAAGGAATGGAGAGAGCTCATAAGGAATGGAAAACTTCAACGGAGAGAGAGGTTTCGAGGAAGAAGGTGGAAGGAAGTATACGAGTTTTTTTCTTTGCATCTTATAAATAAATAACAGGAGATAGCGCGGGGGGGTATTTACCTGGATTTTTTTCCTTTTTTGTTTTCGGAGTCGGAGAGAACAAGTTCGTTTGGCGTGAGGTGAGGGAGTTGACGATTTTGCCCTTGGTACTTGCAGAGTTGGTGGGTTTGTAGTTGTACTGCATCCACACTGTGGCAGCCCCACCAGTTGGTAATTTTACGGTTTTGTCCTCTCTTCTGTGGGTTCCCGTCCGTGTCTAAAGGTTGTTTTCGGTTTTATTTCTCGACCCAGATTACTAAAAAATGAATAATGAAATTCGTTAATCGTATTTAGATTTTAATCACGATGTTCCCGACTGTAATCAAATTAGTCTTCACTACACCCCCAAGTGTAGGTAATTCTACATTATTAAAGATTTTATATGCAATTATAGATCATAATTATATAATGACAATTTTAATTTCTTTAATAAAATAAATTTATCAACAATTTAAATACAATTAATTCTTGAAATGTATACTATTTGAGATCGCAACAAAATTTGTTAATGATCTGTTCGTGCCCATCGATTCGAACCAGAACTAACTTTTACGAATCAACCACATTTTATTGTATCCAAAAATATCATAATCAAAGTTGAATTTTTTTAATTTCTATGTATATCTAGATAGAAGAGTTATTTTTTCACTCTCATCTACAGTTCTTTTATATGTGAAAATTTGTCACATCATTCTTATAGTTTTGTTACATGTTGATGTGGTAAAGCTATAACTCGTGATAAGTCAATAACAAAAATATTTGGTATGTTATTATGTCACATTGTCCCTTGATCATTAATGGGTCAAGCCCATATTTAGAATTCATGAGTGCAAAAAGCCCAACAACTAGAAATAGTTAAGGATTTAAATTCATTTAAAAATATTTTGAGTTTATATATTGTGAATATAAATATTATTATTGAAAAAGTTACTCATCAAGTAATACTTAACTCCGCATAAAAAAAATAATAATCAAACTCCGCATAAAAAAACGTCGGGCATAATGGTTGTAAGTCAATACAGAACAGATTATTTAAAAACAATTTGCCGTAAATTTACATATTTCCTTCCAATAAATTGCTCCATGTGAAAGTCAGACTACTAAAATAACTTTTCCCTAATTTATATTGCAATTTGCTCCGATTCTCTTGTCTGCCGCCTACTAGGTGTCGACGCTGGAGGCACGTGAACCTCGTGGGTTGACTACTCACCCCCCCCTGGATTTACCGTTCTACCACTACTATTCTGCTAACTTGTCAATCAGTAAAAAAATCCTGAAGTAGTTCTCAGATCCCAGATCTGAATAATATTATATAGCTTTCAAGTAATTTTCAAATTAGTATATAATTTTAGCTTACACTGGTCAAGGGATGGGATTGAAAAAATGTGACAAAAATGATTAGTTCCCATGTCACGCGACTTCTGATCAATCGAAGCATCCGGTCAACGGGTCAAGCGTGTGTTTGTACATCTGGCAGAAAAAAAACTAGCGTGTCTTGTGACATAATCATGGCTCCTTCTTCCAATTCTCCAGGGCTTAAGTGTAATTTCCAAGGCTAATAAATTATGCCATCCCACTATTCATATCCATACCCTGTCTTTTATGTCTTAATGAGTAATTTTTAATATCATTCGATTAATAATTATGATCTAATAAGAGAAAATTGGACGGACTTGGATAATATATAAAAATAGAGGGCAGGGAGGTAAAGTTAGACTGTAATTGATCGGACTAATCGATCAGCCTGCATGTATATGTGTCTTTTTCTTGAGGAGTATACGTCTTAATCCCATCCTCCCGTGTTTGATTCCACTTCCATGTCATGTCTGCAGTATCTTTTTTCTCATTTTCCACGTGGAAACCACATCTTTTAATCGACAATGA
>SOPF01026961.1:0-75012 GCA_012979155.1 Hypericum perforatum
CCCAAGCTCAACCGACATTGTCTTGCAGGCAATACCAAGTTATGATTTTCTAGGTCGCATTAATAACAAGCCTAATTAGACTAAACCCATTATGGTCTATTTAAATCAGACAAGTTATCATCCTTTGTTCCTCCAAAAAAAAAAAGTTATCATCCTTTGTGGGTTGGACCGACCAAAAGCCAACCCAAAGCAAGACTAGTGGGGTTTTATAGGTCGAACTCGCTTTGAGTCTTGCAAATTGAAACAGAGAGCTTTGATTTTTTGCTTTTCAGTGACGTCGGGTTCAACACGTGTAGGTTCTTCAAGATAATATTTTTGATTTGGAAAAACACGGCTTAGATATTCTTAAAACAAAACCACGATGATATTTTCCATATCAAGCTACATCTTACGATATTTAGTCTAAAGTCGGGTATATTCCTATTTACTGCAAATTTTTTTTAGATCCTATTCTAATATCTATTCTAATACCTATTTTATTACAACGTGCTAGGAATCGAACCCTGGACTTCAAAAATCCCTATACACCCTTGTGCTGCTGAATCAAAGGTCACTCGGTCCTATTTAGTGCAAAGTTACTTGCGTGGTACGACAATAATTTGAGCCACAAAATGATACATTGCTCGAATTTGTAAAACTCGACTTTAACCGGGTTGAGTTGCTACACCAACACGAGATCAACCATCTACCGATAAGTGTACTTTTTTCCAAACGTGTAATCAAATTTGGTAAGTTAATGTTGCTACTAATGCTTGTGTCAGTTTTTTCATAAATGATCTTTAGTAGAATATGAAACTCGTAAATCTTATCACATCATCTTTGATCGATTTAATATGACATCTCAAATTTTATAAGTTAGGATATAAGTAAATAAATTTTGATACTGATACATAAAACCATCCTACATACTATGGTTACAGTCGGACATACATAATATGTTTGGTAGAGAATATCTAATGAATAAGGGACGTAACATACTACTCGAATTCCATTAAATTACTTCTCACTTTTATCTCACTTCTTTAAAGATTCATTTGGCATCCGAATGTAAAGTACGAGAGCAAACTCGTATCGTAATAAATTAGGGTAAATTATCTTCAGGTCTCTGGTTTATCTTCGAATTTGCGATAAGATCTCTGTGTCATTAGAATTTGATTTAAGGTTCCTACTCTATAATAAAATATTGATCTTATGTCTTTGGCTGATGTCACCATCTATTTTTTTTCATAGAAAAGACCTAAATATCCCTAATTTTTTTTAACAAAAGCTATCGTCTTCAACCTTAGAACACCATGATGAACACTAAGTATTCAAATCCAAAAATCAAATAATAATTAAACGCCAAATCTAAAATCAAATCCAAAATTTATAATTACACATCTAGATTCAAACCCTCCTCAACCGAGCCCTTTCACGCCTCTTGCCCTAGCCTGTGAATCAATGGCACCAAATAGGAACGCGTCTTCTTGCTTCCCGTCTTTGTCGCGACCACCACGTCCTTCCCTGATAGTATGGGCCCCACACTAGTAGCCTAACACCACGCCACACCACACCATCTCATTTATGAACCGTAAAAAATAATGACCAAGCGCGGCGACAGTTTCAAGAATTCACCTGGATGGACGAGGGTCGGTGAGGCTGGCGTTGGAGAGGCAGGAGGGGAGGCACGTCCGATTCGACAAAAGAAGGAAGGAAACGATGCCATAATTAGGAGCCGTAGGAGGCTTACCCATGGTTAGCAGCATGGAGGGGACGGGTCTAGGGTTTCGAGGGCGCAATGGAAATCAACTTCGACCTTCCATCCTTGGGGTTACGGTTTGGATGGGCTTTGGAAATGGATCTGTCGCCACTTTCCAAGAATATTGCATGCACTGCTACAACCAGCAACTTTCATCAGATCTAATCTAGAAGGTTGAAGTTTATTGTGTTTTGGGGATTTTCAAAGTTTAGATTTTTAGATTTGGGGGTTAGGGTTTACAATTGGAAAGAAGAAGTTTATCGAATGACATAAAAGAAGAAGCATGTTTAGGTATAGTTGTCGAGGTTTTTTTTCATCTTCTAGGCTTAATGTTCTTGGTGTTCAAATGTTGAAAATACTCATTTTTTTATTTTTGTTGTTGAAGGGTATACAAGCCATTTCTTTGACCTAAGATCAATATTTTATTATAAATCAAAGATCCTAGACCAAATTCTCATAAGTTAGGGACTCTATCACAATTACGAACATAAGTTAGAGACGTGAGAGTAATTTACCCAATAAATTATGATATTCTCAAATTCTGAACTCATAAATTAGCATTCTCAATTAGCACAGAAAAGTACTCATTTCTCATCAGAAAAAACATAGCATATCCATCACATAATCAAAATTCCAAGAGTATATTCAGTATATACGAATATGTCATATTCTCACGACTCGTTGCCAATCTAGGAAATACATATTCTCTAGTTGGCCACACATGCCACATATGTCACAATAAATTCATGTATGACCGAATATATCACATAATCATATAATCATTCTAGACAAAACTCATATACTTGAGATGCACATACTTAAGTATAAAACATGCAAATATAATAAACAAACCAAAGTTGTCATAGTATATACTTACACATTTGTAGAGCTATGGACGAATATTCACCGCATACCTTTCTTAAATGCACAACGCATTCTCTTTTACTCAATCGATGCTCAATTTTTCAAAATTACAAATGGTTTATTCTCAAACCTGCTACAACCAACATCCAGTTTTGTAATCCAATATAGTTCTGCTATGGTCTTTAATTTCTAATCTAATCATTTTATTAAAAAAATTACAAACTTAATTTTTCTACTTTGATGTGTAAAAACTAATAAATCTATTTTTAATAAAATATAATAGGAAAAGTTTATACTCTAATAAATTACATTTGTTAATTATAGATGTCACTTATAGTTAATTATTGATAAATAAATTGTCACAAATTTTTTCTTCTGATTTTATCATGCAAAACTATGCATTATAACTGTTGGGCCAGCCCGAGTTTGCACTCATTATTGGGCCAAAATGGGGCCAAGCTAATTAGGCACAAAAGCCGTTGGGCTTTAAGGCTGCCTCGTAGCATGACATGTGTCTGGTCTACTTATTTGGCATGCCACATGATAGGACACATGGTATGCCACATGGAAGGGCACATGGCATACATACACGCGCAATGAGCCACGTGGCTTGTATGCGTCAGTTGGGCCTCTCTATAAAAGGAGAGGATCGACAGGTGATTGAATTGTAATTTTTGCAGCCCTTTACACACCCAAAGAGCAAAAATTATGGATCGGTTCCTAAAGTTTTCATATTTTGTATTAGTAAAGAAACTCATGAAAATTGTTAATGTATCTGGTCTGATTAAGATTGTGAACCACCCGGTAATACTATCGTGTTACGATGGTCCTGTAAAAGTATGCTACAACATATAAGTCTTGTTATTTTTTTGATGAATTAGTTCTTTAATTATGAAGTAATTAACCTATAATTATATGTTAATTATTAGTCATACCCTTCAATTGGTATCAAAGCGAGCTTAGATATTATTCTGGTTGTTATATGATTTTTGAAATCAAGTTTAATTGTGATTATTTGATTCAAAAATAGAGTTTGATAGTGATTTTAATGAAAACTACAAATTGATACACGCATAAATAGACTATCCTTTTTCATACATGCTCAAAAGCTTTGGTATTAAAGCAAAAAAAATTCAACTAATGTGGCATTCTATTCGTTATGTCCTTAAGTGTAAGAACTTGAATGTTTTGGGAGTAATCTCTAATTTACCTATCCCAAATTTGCGTGGAATCTCTAAATTGTGATTTGGCCCAAATTTAATCTTTCAAACAATCTAATCAAATCCGTCATCTTCAATACTGATAATTAACTCTGATCGATGCTCCAAAGTGCCCCCGACATGTGGACACTAGCTTTATATGTTGTTGTCTCCAAAATCGAGAGATTGGACTTCAGGTTTTCAAAAATCCAATGAGGAGAGAAGACAGTAACAAACGCGATTAGAGGCTCACTAGATCATGCCGTTGGTACCATTGTGTTGGGGATGTTACTGCAAGTTGATCTCGACTGGTGGTAGTCAATGACTCGCAGCCGTGAGGCTGCTATCATAGGTGGTGGTAAGGGAAGCCTCGCCTTCCTATAGGGAGAGAAAGGGAGAAGGGGAATTATATGAGGAGCAAAATTGTAATTGCAAACTTTTCCCTAAAACATTTGATACCCTAGCTTGATTGAATTGAAACCTCACAAATTTGACTAGTTTCTTAATTCGATTGAATCCAGTTTTGGTTTATTTTGACTTTAGTCAAAATTAGGCCTATTTGTTGGCTTTTTTATTTTGATAGGATAAAATCTATTTTTATTAATAAAAATATGAATTAAGTTTAAAGATTATTAGGATAATTCTTTATTAACTTGAATATATTCTTGAATAAATTCTGAAATATATTAAACATGACTTTTAGTGTGTCTTCTTGAAGTTTTCGTATAAATATGTTATTTTTGGGAAACTTTGTAATATACTTGGTGTCTATAGAAGTTTTATATGTATATGTTTAAAACCTCTTGTATACCAATGTATATAAATAAAAAGCTTGTGAGCCTTTTGTGATTAAATAATGTGTTTGTTTAATTACTTATCCACTTATATTTACTATGAAAGAACTTAGAATAATTAAGGTTAGAGATAATCATCAAAGAGTAAGGAGAAATATACCCATAACCTTCTTCAAATATACTCGTGACCTTCTTCAAATACGAGATATACCTGTGACTTTATATCATTCAGAATTATAATGCATATTAGATTTGTATCAAATTGCAAGTTATCACTCCTTTGCATACATTTTTTGATAATTCTCATTAGTTATGTCCATTGCTTCCAAATTAATTGTCACTCAGCTCAACAAGGAGTTGAAGCTCAATGATAATAATTACGACAATTAGAGTATTAAAATATAATAATGGATGATGTTACTAGGCATTTTTCTTGGAAAAAGAAAAATTATACTGCACGTCTTATCTTGCATAGTGATATAATGGATGACGTTACTAGGCATTTAATGTATATGACAATGCTAAAGACTTGTGGGATGCTCTTAAAGAAAAATTTGGAAGTCTTTCTGTCTCGAAGCTATGTCCTTTGATTATAAGATTTGACATTTATACAAAAAGACATGATCAATTGATGAAGAAGCATCTCACGGAGATGTCAAACATGATATGTGAACTAGTTGAGGCCAGTCACATGCTTAGTAATGAGTAGCAGATCCAGGTTGTCATTTGTTCCCTACTTGCTAATTATAGTGGTCTTTGGCATCGTGAAACACCTCCAACCACTGTCGCAATATAGTTTTATGAAGTAGGGTTGTCGATCCCACGAGGATTAAGCGAATGCCTTACTTGGCTTACTATCTATGAATTAGGAACTTGATTTGGATTGAATGGTTTGGTTTTGGTAACTAACACACTAACAAGCACAAAGTAATCACAAGAACAACAACAACACAAATATAAAGACAAGCAAATATAGCAAAAATGATATGATACCAAAGATCACTTAAATAAACAAAATGGTTAGATGAGTTTATTATATTCGTGTCATGATCATGGTGTTTCAAGGTAACTAATCTACACTTTTGTGCTAGATTAGTCTAAATTGATCTTTTGCAATACTTATGTGAACTCGATGTGCTTTCGCCCCCATGAGTCATATAAATCTAACTAAACACCAACTATATTTATCACCCTATGGATAATCAATTACCAAGGAGGAGTCCATATCTCACAAGGCAACGGATGAACAAGTAAAATTTTCGATCAAGTGTATCTCCTTTCGGTCTCAAGACTTGATTATGTTCATAGTTCTAGGTGGCCAATCTAGTCTAAGCATTAAGTTTTTAACAAGTACATGGTCCTTATCATTTTAACCCATTTTAACCATTAGCATGCTTAAGCTTTCAAGGAATCATATCACAACAAAACTACTCAAACATATTTATTTTATAAACAAGCAAGAACATGAATATATTACATGAACAAAAGCAAGAGGACAGCAAGAAGTAAAGAGTAAGGAAGAGTTACAAAGTCCAATCCTAAGCTTGGTTTATGCCTTTGGTTTTTCTCCTTTCTTCCTTCTCCTTTTTCTTCTTCTTTTTCTTCTTCATTTGCTCTCAGCCACCACTCTCCTCTCTTTCTCTCTTTCTTTTCTTTTCTTCCCTTTGGTACGTGGCTTCCTCAAGGGAGTTAGCTGCCTTCTCCTCTCCTCTCTTGCCTTACTTAACTAATTAATATGTCTAAGTCTTATTACAATCCAAAACTAACTTAACAAACTAATTCTTTCTAAATATCTAACCAACTCCTCCAAAGATGTATCTTGCTTTAGGAGTAAGTTAAATGGCTTTAGGACTTAGCAAGCAAGAGTTAAAATCAACTGAACCACCCTTGTTCCCTTTTATCTTGGCTGAATGGTGACACTTTGGCAAGAATGGGAAAGATTGGCGCACTCCATCTAGGCAAGAATGGGAAAGATTGGCGCACTCCATGTCTTTGGCGCCCTCCAAGTCATTTTTCCTTCATGAATGGCGCCCTCCATGACTTTGGAGTGCTCCATGCTTGCCTTGTCATGCATTTGTCATGCTTTTGTCACCAAAGTTGGCGCACTCCATGTCATTGGCACCCTCCACCATCAGCTACGTTCGTGAAGATTGGCACTCCATGTTTTTTGCGGTCTCCATGTAGATTGTAGCTACGGATGTCTTCTTTTCAATGCCACTAACGGCACCACAATCCGACTTTGTATGAGGAAGTTATGAATTTTCTCGTGCAAGAGGTCTGGCCAGGCGAACTACATGGATAGTCTCGGAAATAATTGGTGCATTTGGTTTGTCAATGCCATTTTGCTCGCAACCTTGTGATCTTGATTGTGCATTGTTAAATCATCGTCCATGAAGCTCCTAAACATAAACAAAACATAAGAAAAATGAAAGATCAAGATAAAAGAACAAAATGTGCAAATGCAAGAATAAGGCAAGAAAACACACTTAAAACAATAATAACAACACTAAACTTATACTAAAATGCACATAAGTAATGAGTGTTTTTGACACTCATCACATGCCACCTTGGAACATATGAAAATGACTCTTACCCATGCAAATAATGTTACAACATTTGAAGATATGCTTGATACCTTAAGTTAGAAGAGGATCGTCTTGTAGCTATTAAAGTACACTCTGAAGCTCACATGACCCAGTCTAATGGCTCAGGGGGTAAAAGAAAAGGAGGTAGAAAGGACAAGGGTAAGAAAAATGAGAATGATAGCAAAGCTAAAAATTTTGGAACTAGTGAGAAGGGTTCTAAGAATAAGAAAAAGAGAAAGTTTAACATCAAGAAAGTTAGATGTTTCATTTGTTAGAAGAAAGGTCATTTTGCTGAGGATCATATAGGAGAAAAGAAGGTACATAAGGTTCACTCATGTGTGAGTAAATATATATATAGTACTATTATTCTATCTAAAAGTCATCCTATGTGGGTGCTTGATTCAGGAGGATAGACCATGTGACAAAAGACAATAAAACTTTTGATAGAAGCTAAACACTTTTTTTTGCAACAATGCACGAGTAGATATTAAGGGTATGGGTATATATAGATTGAACCTGCATCAAGGTCGTACCCCATTTTTTCATGACGTGCTATTTGCTATAGCAATTTCCTATAACTTATTTCTGTTTCAACCTTGATGGCTCTCAAATTTTATTGCTATTTTAGAATAGCTCTATAAAGTTGTTTTTTTAAACATGTCTTTTATGGATCTAGTTATAAATTAGATGCTTTCCTTATCATGGATATTGATTAGTTATCAAAATCTTGTGTTTCCTCTGTCACTAACATGCAAATGTCTCAAGAAGATGTTAATTTATAGCATTCTAGATTGGGCCGTATTGGTCAAGATTGCATGGACCATCTAGCTAATGGAGGATTGTTAGGTAATTTAGAAAAATCTATATTTGCAACATGCAAACATTGTCTAGAAGGAAAATCAATAAGAAAACCATTTGGTAAAGGAACTGGAGCAAACTTTCTACTCGAGTTAATTCATTCTGACATCTTTAGTCCAATAAATGTGAGTACTAGACATGGAACATTTTACTCCATCACACTTATAGACAACTAAAGTTATTATGGTCTAATCTATTTAATTTCTCATTTGAAGCATTAAGTTGTTTTAATATTTTTATGAATTTTGCTAAGAATTAACATGATCGAAAGATTAAGGCCTTACAAACAGATCATGGCCATGAGTATATTTATCATGGATTTAATACTTTATGTCAAGAAAAAAGAATTGAACATCAGTTGTCCATTCCTTATTCAACTCAACTGAATGGGGTAGAAAGAAGGAATATAATCTTTCTTGATGTGGTTAGATCTATAATGGCTCAGGAAAATTTGCATATATCTTTTTTATGGAGATGCACTCCTAATGCGACATATGTTCTAAACAGAGTCTCCTCTAAATCTATCGCTACTACCCTTTATGAATTGTGGATAGGTCGTAACCTGATCTAAGCTACTTGAGACCATATGTGTGTGCATCTTATGTCTATTTTACCTCTAGTTCATTTTGTAAATTAGAACCAAGAGGTAGAAAGAGTGTCTTTATAAGATACTCTGAAGTATCAAAATGATACATTTTCATAGGTGAACTCAAAAATAGACAAGTGACAGATTATAATCACAAGATATCACATTTTTAATAACCAATTTTCCAAAATTAGGAGACTTAAGAAATGATCTTATGTTATACAAAATTGATAAGGAAAAATCATTTAGATCGCTCCAACCGAGTGGGAGAATTATGGAGGAGGAAAATCAAATTTTTTGCCTCAAAATGATTCGTTAGTTCATGATCCTAGTGGGAGTACATTTTCAAATTTCAATGGGAGTATGGATTATTCCTTTAGTGGGAGTATTATTCCTCATTATGGTAAATATATTAGAGATGTTTATAAAAAATGTGAACTTTGTAGAACCAAAAGAACTAGTATTCTATGCAAACAATTTGAGGTTGAATGCAATTTTAATATTTTCTTGGTATCATTGAAAGATAACAATAGTCCAAGTGAGATTCTTTTGGAAATCCTACAAGACGAGGATCAATTTAAGAATGTTTTTGCTGGTCTATCATCTCTTGATAAAAATGAATGAATGGCTTTGGTGAAGAAAAAACATGTTTGAAAATTGGTTGATCTGCCTAATGGTCGTAGGATAATTGGGAACAAGTAGGTTCTCAAGATTAAGCAAAAAGTAAATGGCTATATCAAAAGGAAGAAAGCTCACTTAGTTGCCCAATGATTCAAACAACAGAAAGGAATAAATTATGAGGAGACTTTTGCACCTCTTGTAAGATTTTCATCCATTAGGATAATTCTAGCTATGGTAACAAATTTAGACCTTGAGCTATATTAAATGGATGTTAAGACTTCTTTTCTTAATGGAGAATTGGATAAAGAAATCTACATGATTCACCTAAAGAGCTACATCCAAAATGGCTGCGAACATAAAATTTACAAATTGATGAAGATTAATTGCTCACCTTAAATAGTCTTCTCGGCAATGGTACATTTATTTTCATAATATGATCATGTCACTTGATTTTCAAATGAAAGACAAATATCATTGTGTCTATTTGAAAAGTTTGACTAATAAGTTTGTCATTATCACTCTGTATGTAGATGACATACTAATAGCTACAAATGACATGGAATATCTTAATGAGCTCAAAGTGTAATTTTATTACAACTTTGAAATGAAAGATATGGGTGAAGCTAATTACATTCTGAGAATTAAGATTATGAGAAATTACTCAAAAAGGCTATTTTCTCTTTCATAAGAGATACATATCTGTAAAGTAGTTGAGTGATTCATTTGTAATAATTATAACCCCAAATATGTCTTGAAGTCAAAGGCCATCATCTTAATATAGATATTTGTCCTAAAATAGCTCAATAGAAAGGGATATGATGAAAATCCCTTATGCTAATGTAGTTAGTTGTCTGATGTATGCAATGTTGTGTACAAGACCAGACATTTACTATACTGTTGGGATGACAAGTAGATATCAATCTAACTCAGGTTAACCACTTGGAAAGCAGTTAAGGGAATTATGAAATACTAGAATATGACTACAGAATACTCACTAGTTTATGAACATCAAGACCTGATATTGAGAGGTTACACTAATGCTGATTGGGATGGTGATGTGGATGATAATAAATCTACATTAAGATATGTCTTCACATTTGATGGAGGTGCTATTTTATGGAGTAGTAAGATATAAAAGTGTGTTTCCTTATCAACTATGAATACTGAGTATGTTGCCTCTGTGGCAGCTATACAAGAGGTAGTTTGGTTAAAGAGGGTTTTAAACCATGTATGACTTAAAAGAACTAGTAAGCTTATTTTGCAACAATCAAGCATCAATAGCATTTATTAAACATCCTAGATACCATATCAGAGCAAAGCACATTAATATTAAGTATCACTTTGTTAGGAATATGATTGTACATAAGGAGGTTAGTATTAAACACATGTCTATGCATGATATAATAGCTGATCTTATGACCACGGTTGTATCAAGAGATGTGTTTGAGAAACACGTTATGATGTGAATCTGATTACCAAGTTTAAGTTCCAATTAGGCCAATGACAATGGCAAGAGCTAGGAAGTTGCAATCTGATTTCAATGGACCTATGGATGAAGTTTGGGCTCAAGCTAATTCATATAAGTCAAGGGAGGACGTCCATGAAGCCCATACAAAGCCCATGCACGTTTTGGAAGCTAAATTGGAAGCTTGAAGAGCATGTACTATTCTGGATACAAGCACAAGAGAAGATCTTCTTATTTAGGACGTGTAGCATCTTGTTTTGGATGTGCATATTACTTAGTTATTATGTTAAGATTCTATTCTTATTTAGTTGATCTATTTTGGCCAGAATAAGCCTTATTTAGGCATCCTAATTTCGGCCAGAATAAGAGAAGCTTTAGGCAGATTACTTTTAGTTTGTTTAGACGAGTTTCATAGCTTATTTAGGAGTTCTTTTCATTTAGGAAATTGTAAGACTTTGGAGCCTATATAAAGAGGCATCCTCATTCAATAATAATCAGACCATTCAGAATAATTTCGAATTATAACATAGCTTTAGCTAGTTGTGTGAGTTTTTGATACTCATCGTGTGTTCTTGCTTATGCTAGTGTGTCATCTTAGCTAGAATAAACTTTTCACTTATCAAATGGATCATCCATCCTCGCTTGTGGCATGATACAACCTTAGATCAAGGTTCATAAGTTCTTATTAGGGTTAAGGTTCAATTTCGTGCCTTAGTTCTTGTGAGGTCTTTGTGGGTTGTGATCTAGTTCCATTCTGAAGCAACAAACGGTCCATAATTGTGAATCTTTCCGCTGAGGTTCACATCATTTGGTATCAGAGCTACGGCTTGTTGTTTAGGCTATCTATCCTTGTTATTATTGTTTGTTTAGTACTCAGCTTGTTGCTTATCAATTGGTTGATCTATCCATTTAGTTTTGTGTGTTTTAGTTCGTGTTTTTGTTTCGTCTAGTAGTAATTTCATTTTGTGTTTTAGTTTCGTGTTTTGCAATCAGAATTCGTGACTTAGGTTGTGTATTCTGATCAAGAAAAGAAAAGAACAAAAAAGAGAGAAAAAACAGAAAAGGAAACAAAAAAAAGGGGAAAAAGAAATGAATTTTTTTTGCAGCAACATGTTTCGGGAAAGGTGTTTGAGGAGGCCTCGGTAGGGAAGTGCCAACAAATATTGCGAGAGGAGATTGAGCCATTGCACCAAAGAATGGATGCCATAGAGAACTCTCACAGAAGGCAACAACCAAGAGGCAAACTTCATGCACAAAGGAGTAGAGCACCTATTGGAGGGTCGAGTGGAGATGAATCTGATCAAGATAAAGACATAGGCTCTACAAGGAGTCTTAGGAGGCTGAGCATTAATCGCAAACCTATAGAGGCAAGGCGACGAGGAGATGACCATTGGGAGGAACTTAAAGCTCATTTGGTTATAGGATTTAACTTGTATTTAAAGAAAATTGATGAAGCACGCCATAAGAACATCTTTCAAGCTAAGTACAAAATTGAGGAGAAGGTATGTTGTTCTGATATTAACATTACTTCTGATCAGATTGTTGAAGATGCTTTGACATGGGAGGAGTTTGGTGAATTTGCCATTGATTTATTTTATGGAGAGTGTTTCCATGAGCATGATATGTCACTTCTCTACTTAAGAGATTTGTTCGATGAATCAGAAGTTGTGGAAGTTGTCAATATGAGGAAAAGCATGATTACTACTATTGATGAATATAAAGAACTTATTTTGGCAATTGAGAAGGAAGAGGTTCAGCCCATATCTTACATGTCTCCATATTTTGTTATAGAATATGTTGATCATATTGACTTCTTAGGAGTTGACAAGTATGATTATGCTGGAGGCTCAACAGTGCTCAACTTGTGGAATAGTTTGAAGTTGAAGGAAAAACTTGTGCATAGAAGTACGTTCATGCCTTTCAAATTGGAGATGACTTCACACTGTACATTCTCAAAGTATTTATTCAGTTAGAGTGGAAGATATCAAGTGCAGCCATGACATTCAAAAATTAAACTTTGTTTCACTGGTTTTATTCATTCAAGGATGCATGGCATATACGAGGATTTGAGGACAAATCCCCTTCAAGAGGAGGGGAATGATATGAATTTAATGGGCCAAGAAGTTTCAATTCAATTTATGCAAGAGCAAGGATGTCCAAAAAGCCCAAGGGAAGCCCATGCACGTTCTTGAAGCTATTTAGGAAGTTATTTGCTTGCAGATTTCGTTTTGGAGAGTTTGAAGCTATTTTGGAAGCTTAGCAAGCACATATTATTCTGGAAACATGCATGGACGTGTGTCAACCTATTTGGGACATCCATCAACCTATTTGGATGCATAGCACCTATTTGGGATGCCTGGAATGCACGCAATCTTCTGGAAGAATGTGAGTGTGAAGACCAGCCTATTTTGGACGTGAAGATCTTCCTATTTGGGACGTGCATCATCTTCTTTAGGACGTGTATCTATTTATATTTATTATATTATGTTAAATTGTTTCTAGTTTAGTAGATGTTATTTTGGCCAGAATTCACCTATTTAGAAAGACTCCTACTTTTTAGGAGTTAGTCCAGAATGCTTTAGCTTATTTAGGAGTTTATTTACTTAGGAAGTTTTGAGAACTTATGAGCCTATAAATAGAGGCTTAGGACGTGTGTTTTAAGGACCCCAATGTATGAATTCATTCTGAATATTATAAGTCTTTGACTTAGTGAGTTTTGATAACTGTGCTTGTTCTTGTCTAAGCTTGTATGTCGTTTAGCTTGAACTTTATTTTCACTTATCAAACAAGTCTTCCATCCTTGTTTGTGGCGTGATTCGACTTGGACTAAGGTTCTCAGATTGCTCTTGGCTCGAGTTGAGGCTCTTTTGCCAAGGTTCTCGCTAGTTCAGTTCGTGAGTTTGAAGTCTACTCCATCCTAAGCAATAATAGATCCGTATAATTGTGTTTCTCCTGCCGAGATCACATCATGTTAGATCCCTAAGATTGCATAGATGTTGACGTCTTTTGTACATATTGTAATGAATCAATTATTCAATGTAATATGGTTGTTTTAGCAATAAAAATATGTAAATGTTCTTTTTAAGAAACATTTATCAGAGCATATAAGACCAAAAAGTAATCCACTCATACAGGTGTTTACCTTAATGGGAGTTAACGAGTTGATTCTTAGATAAGATGAGGCCATTTTATAAATATCATTACATCGAGTGCTAGTTCTAAAATATTAATGTCGTCTTGCTTAATTATAAGAAAAAGTTTTTGTTAAAGTGTGAGATTTGTGATAATGTAAGCATTTATTGCTGCATTGAAATTTTTGTAAATTCAAATGATAAGATATAAGTAGTACTTATCATTATTGGTCTATATAGCCTAGAGCAGTTTTAAGTAAACTAAAGTCATTGTTCAGTAAAACATTAAGACTAATGCTCTATTATGATATTTAATTGTGAAACACGTGCGCTCCTTTTTCAAAGAAATGAAAATCATAACAACGTGGACTGTACCAGAGGTATTTTGGATGTATCATTCTGTACTGCTAGCTTGGAAAGTCTATGAAAAGGTCATGATTCATAATTCGACCTAGTAAGGAGGACTAAAAAAGTAGGCTTTATCATAATGAAAGAAATACTTATAAAGGAGAAGATTCTTTATCGATCACATTCTACAATCTGGTTGTTCAGTGGTCAGCACCTATTATATTGAGAGCAATATAGTATTGAATATAATTAAATTGTTTGATATTACATATGCAATTAATGGGATGAGATGAAACCTAGGATAAGGCATACCATAGGTAATGAAAATGTCAAGATGCTATTATTCAAGTAGACGTGTGTGTTATTCAATTTAGCTACGTACACTCGATGTATGCTGGTCATACAAAATCTTTACTAAACTTAATCTAAAACATTGTTGATTATGGTCAATAATGTATGAATGGAAGATGTTGGCACAACCTGAGTTTACCGATTATTAGTTTGAACTAAGCTTGGACCCATTTTGGCCTAGAAGCTATTAGGCTTCAGGGCTACCATATGGATGACATGTGTCATATCCACGTGACATGACACATGTCTGGGCTGCCTATATGGCATACCACGTGGTTAAAGCATGTTTACGGTTATTTAAGTATATTATAGTTACGTAGTGTTTGTATGTTCTTAGGAAGTGGACACTAACAAGCCGAATCATTTACGGAGATTTAAGATTTGCGAACTTGGAGGAGGCTAAGGTGACTGGACAATGGGTTCATGAAAACCATTATTTTAATTTGCTATCTATATTCTTTATTATTTTAAAACTAAAAAGTGAATGAACTATGCCTTGTATCTTAGAGCTATTCTATTGATTAACTCGTCATTGATCCTATTTCATCAAAAGTACCATCATTTGTGATCTTATTCCTTGATATGGATCTTAATTATTCCTATCATTATCCCATATGGTTATGAGCCTTATATGATGTTCATATTTACCCTTATGTTTATGAGTTCTTTGGGACCGCATGTGGAATGCATTAAGTCTTTGGGGCATATGCCATGTGTCTTACTATTTGGAAGCGTCTATGCGCATATGACTTATGTTTATGTGGTATTTATACTTGTATATCATTTATGCCTTATGTTTCATTTATGCTTGTGTAGCATTTATGCCTTATGTTGCATTTATGCCTTATGTTGTGACGTAATACTTGGCTCATGTCTCATAGCTCATACTTCATTATTCATGTTCCATATTACATATCTCATAGCTTTTATGTTCCATATTATGTATTTTATGATCAATATAATTATTATGTATTATGATTACATACGACACCAAATGTAACCCGTTGACATTCACTAAGCTCATGATACTTATTATCTACTCATTGAGCTTGTCTCGCCATTCTTCCTTATTCATTTTCCAGATCAGTAGTTGGAGAACTTAGAGAGCTTTATAAAGTCGTGGATGCTTCCACGCTTGAGGTCGGGCTAACGAGATGTATTTTGGTTATTTTGGAGTCCTAGTGTATATGATGTAGTTGATGATTTAGATTGTATTGTATAGTTGAGAGTTTTTTGAGTGCATTTAGTTTATTGTATAGGTATGGTATGTTAAGGTTTACAATTATGAGGCTTGCATTGATTTGATTAATGTTAGTCTTAGTCAAATCCTTGCGTTGGTCGCAACCAACAGGTTACAGGTCATGACAATTTTGGTGCTATGAGCGTGGAATAAAATTGGATATGTTGAGTGGAAGATATGGGGATATATAAGCATAGGTTCTTAATAGGTTTGTCATATGAAAGTGGATTATGATTTGAAAATTTATTGGATTGACTTTGGTTATTTGTCCATATAGTTTTGACGATATCTAGACATACTCGTAAGAGTAAAGAGAATTCATCAATGGCCCGTAGGATGCCTCAGCAAGATCCACATACTAGTTCTGTTATTTTACTTAATATTGTTCCTCCACATATAGTTCCTAGTGCTTTACAATGTGTATTATTGATAATAATGAACTACTTGAGAAAGGCTATATTAGGCCAAGTGTTTCAGAGTTTGGCAAACAGAGAATATCTATTTCATGACACAAGTAAGTGAATTTTGAAGACGAAATTCTTTTTTGGGGAGGAGAATTGTAAGTTCTCTACCACGTTATACTAATAAGTGTTACTAGCTAAGTTGTTTTACAATTAAGTTATATAATACTACTTCTACGCATTTTGGCTTTAGCGTTGGTTGGTCCACTAGGCAAGTACTTTTACAAGGATGGTTATCGCTACAACTTTAATGTTATGCTTGATCATGCTAGAGTGTTCTAAAACCTTTATACAAGCCCTCACTTTGGTCACTTAGCATATTTTTAAGTTTTTGCAAAACTTGCCTCCGGTAAGTTAGGCAGATTTGACCTGCTAAGGTAGAATGGCAATAACTTTCTCATTTCTGATCCAATTAGGACAAGTGAACATGTTTTGGAAAGCTATGACACAGACCTACAACTTGTTAGACAAAAGATTGTTCAGACTGTTAGTGGACGAAGGTCTAAATTGAGCTTGAAGTTACTAGACTGTGATTGGATGAGGAATAAACAGCCAATCAGATTGTGTTAAGTGTTTTACTTTATTTTGAAGTTAAGGGATGAGATACGCATGAAGGGAACTTATTTAGGAGGTATATAAGACCGTATTTTCATTGAAGGACAAGGAGAAATAGGATAGATGCCCATAGTTACAAAAGAAGAAAGAGAAGAAGCAAGGAGGAGAAAGAAGAAGAAACAGACAGGTCAAGAAATAACTATGCAGTAAGTGGTCTTAAGCTTGGATTTGGACTTTGTTATTGTCTACAAAGTTGTAGAGGACAGAAAACATTATTCTATGGTATATTCACTTTGTTAATTTGATTAACTATTGAATTGAGGAGCTTTGTTTTATGTTGGTTGTGTGAACTGAGTCTCAGATTTGAGTAGGTTAAAGGAGAAATGACTTTGTGACTCGATTATGTTAAGAGCTGAGTTAATTTTTAGATATGATGTGATGAAGGACAACCAGAGGAGTCCTATTTTTGTGGTTTCGTGGATTGATGATGATGTTAAAGTAAGTGTGGTTGATTATGTAAGCATGTCGATAGAGTAGTTTGGAAGTATTGGTTGGTTTTAAGTGAGAGTTTGGCTTAAGTAGGGACCGCCATGAACTATTTGAAGCATGTTTATGGTTATTTAAGTATAACATGGTTATGTAGTGTTTTTATGCTCTTAGGAAGTGGACAACCAACGAGTCGAATCATTTACAGAGATTTTGGATTTGCAAACTTGGAGGAGGCTAAGGTGAGTGGATAATGGGTTCATGAAAACCATTATTTTAATTTGTTATCAATATTCTTTATTATTTTAAAACTGAAAAGTGAATAAACTATGCCTTGTATCTTAGAGCTATTCTATTGATTAACTCGTCATTGATCCTATTTCATTGAAAGTACCTTCATTTGTGATCTTATTCCTTGATATGGATTGTAATTATTCCTATCATTATCCCACATAGTTATGAGCCTTACATGATGTTCACATTTACCATTATGTTTATGAGGTCTTTGGGACCGTATGTGGTATGCATTAAGCCTTTGAGGTGTATGCCATGTGTCTTGCTATTTAGGAGCATCTATGTGCATATGACTTATGTTTATGTGGTATTTATGCTCGTGTAGCATTTATACCTTATGTTACATTTATGCCTGTGTAGCATTTATGCCTTATGTTGCATTTATGCCTGTGTAGAATTTATGCCTTATATTGTGACAAAATACTTGGCTCATGGCTCATAGGTCATACTTTATTATTCATGTTCCATATTACATATCTCATAGCTCATATGTTCCATATTATGTACTTTATGACCAAATATAATTACTATGTATTATGATTACGTACGACACCAAATGTAACCCATTAACATTCATTAACCTCATGATACTTATTATCTACTCACTTAGCTTGTCTCACCATTCTCCCTTATTCATCTTCTAGATCAGTAATTAGAGATCTTAGAGAATTTATAGAGACGCGGATGCTTAAATGCTTGAGGTCAGACCAACGAGATGTATTTTGGTTATTTTGGACTTGTAGTGTGTTTGATGTAGTGGATGACTTAGATGGTTGTATAGTTGTGAGGTTTGTGAGTGTGATGAATTTTGTTATATAAGTAGGCTATATTCAGGTTTATGTTTATGAGGCTTGCAGGGATTTGATTAACGATAGTTTTAGTTGAATCCTTGCGTTGGTCGCGACTACAAGGATACGGTTCATGACAGAATTTCTTTGTCAATATCAAATAAGTTGATACGTGTTCAAAAGTGAACAATCAAATAGAAAAGTGATATCATTTGTACTAAATAATATTTAAAAATGAGTTTATCCAAAATTGAGATAGGTGAGTTGTACCCGCCTTGTATAAAACTCACAAGCTAAAATCATTTGTATATTCCTTTTGAGTGAGAGGAATTTATGGAGGAGGAAAATAATGATTTACCACCTCTAGTAGATCCAAAATTTCATGATCCAAATGCTCTTTGTTGGAGGAATGAATAGCATATAACATGAATAGTATCATGTGTGCTTTGTCGACTAATGGACAGAAAAATCATTAGTGATTTCTATTTTCCTGGTGTAAGACCAATTTTGAAAACTATAGTTTTTCGATATACTATCCTTATGATCCTTAACATATTTTGAAAGTATGATTATGTGTAGTTAGCTTGGGTAGTCTATAAGAAGGGCATCTTTCATAATTTGACCTGGTAAGAATGACTATTAAAGTAGGCATTATCATGATGGACAAAATACTTATAAAGGAGAAGGTTCTTCATTGATCACATACATGAGCTTTATTGTTCTGGTGCACTTATTGTGTTATGAGTGATACATTAGTGAACACGAACAAATTGCTTGAAATCACATGTGATAATGATGGAATATAAGATGAGACCTAAGATAATACGTATTTTAGGTAATGAGGGTATCAAGATGTTATCATTCATGTTATTGTTATGGTGCTCTTAAGTTTAGCTATATACATTCGAGGTATACTAGTCGTATAAAATCTTTGCTAAGTAAAATTTAAGATATAGTAGATTATGATCAATAATGTGTGAGTAAGAGATGTTAGCTTTTTAGGTTGACTTTGATCACCCATTATTATGCAAGTACGAGTACATGACCATTTGAGAGCCCAAAAGACTGGTCTAATAGTCTTTCTAAGTGAATTGACACATATAATTGCAGACTTTGTAAAGTAAGGTCATTAGAGGAAATTGTGCATATATCCAATTCCTGTGTAATCATGAACCAACTAGTGACACTACCTTGTTACAATTGTCCTGTGAAAGCACGCTATAATAAGTAAGACTCCTTATTTATTAATGAATTAGTTTTGTTAATTATTCAAAGGTTAACACATGATTTTGTGTTAATTGCATGGGAAACCATTTAGATTGGATAGAGTACTGTACGTGTTTGATATTATGGTTAATTAACTGGATCTCAGTGTATAAAGAATGATGGATGAGTTTTGTACTGTTTACAATCAATTGGTGTTATGTATGGTAGTTTTTATATTGACAAAAAATCTTGATGCCCACATCAACTCGTTAGAAACTTCTAAAAAGGCAGACCATCTTCTTCTCAGCTACTTATTGGATAGAACTCAACTAACATGGCTTTCTTGGAGTCGGTTCTCTAATGCTACAACGGACAACAGGAAGAACACCAACAATATAACTTTTTCACGGAGTTTTTTTCCAGTACATTAGCAGGTACTAAGAAGAACAACAACAATATGGGTGTTTCCAAAGGGCTAATCATTCCTAATACCAAGTTAGGTAATGGGAAAAATACCACCAACATGATTTTCATTATGTAACACATCGACTAGATCGATAGGATGGTAAAAGTTAAAGTCATAGCCTACTTATCTGATGATTGATTGACTAAACTCGTTAATAAATAAAAGATTGCTTAAACCATCAAACAACTAGGAATTAGTTAGATACATACAAATGGATAAATTTCTAAACCTACTTGATTTTAACAAGATTCAATTTGAACTTGTTTTAGAATAAATATCTCAATCTTTTGGTTAAGCTTTAATCAAATTGAACGACTAAAGACTTATTCTAGACCTAGAAGTTTTCTCAAAAACTGGTTTCATATGAATATTTTTGTTGACTCCTAATTTCACATAGAAATTTTGGAACAAATTAAAATTAGTTTATAGCCACTTGTAAGAATAAACATTCGTAGGATACGTTACTTATCATATTTATCTACCTAGTTTATGACGGATCCCTGATATATTTCTTATTGTTTTGATCAAGATTAACAATTTGTATTACTCATAGATAACTGAGTTTATGAACAATGTACTACTTTGCTTAGTCTTTTTTATTATACTTAACTAAATTCTGATTTGCAATTTATGCAAATGGTTAAAGCATTTTCAATATCAAAACCCTGATTTTGCGTCTAAGTTAAGTTATTTATATAAGGGATTAGAAAAGGTGTGGTCAGAGGCTCTCTCGAACTCATTAAAACTTGCAAGTGAGAAAAAAGACCTCTAGATGATTACAAAAATAAATAGAGCCATGAGAATAATTAAAATCCAATGCAAGTTTACCGGAACTTAAATTGTTATCTGCTTTGTTATGGCAGTTTGATTTCCGGTGCGTTCATGTATTATTCTTAAATCACCGGGATGACTCTTGTGCTTATTTTGTTGTTGTCGTTAGCCCAACAATATAGACTGAGAAGAAAATAATTCGACCGTGATTTAATTTTCCGTTATTTTGCGTTGACTATTCCTGAGAAACTATTCATCCGTTGTATACTTGCAACCTTGAATTAAATATCCTAGTACACTATTCTGCCTCTTGATTTTTCATGCGTTGGGAACATTGACTTATTAGATTATATATTTCTGCAAAGCTAATGGTTACATTTTGTAAACAGTGAACTTAAATTGAGAATATTTAACATGTGTGCATATGATCCGGTTGCTTTTTTTTCTACTATAATGTCCAGTTATTGGTTTGGCAATTGTAATACCTATTTGATTAAAGAATGCTATGTGATTAAATCTAGTTATATTGAATGCGAAACGCTTGTATTGAAAACAAGTTAGTAAGGTTTTCTTAGAAGAAAAGACAAAACATTATAACCAAATCGGTTATGATATTTTTTGGTCCGATTGGTGAAAAGTCCAATTAGACTGAACAGTCTATGTTCTTTTCAAATCACACTAGTTATCATCCATTATGGATTGAATGGACTCACCAACAGCCAAACTAGTGTTGGGTTTTATAAGTTGGACTAGCAATGCAACCCTAATCTTAACTGGCATTGTCTTGCAAGTTATACAAACATGATTTTCTGGGTCGCACCGATAACAAGCGTTTCTTAAACAAAGTCAGGATGATATTTTCCATATCAAGCCACATCTGACTATATCTTACAAAATTTGTTCCTATTTGGTACAAAGTTATTTGCTTGGTACGACATTAATTTGGGCCACAAATTGATAACATTGTTCGAATTTTAAAGCTCGACTTCAACCGGGTTCAGTTGCTACACCAATACGAAATCAATCATCTATCAGTAAGTGTACTTTTTTCGAATGTGTAATCAAATTTGCTAAGTTAATGTTGACTCTAATATTAATGTCATAATTTTCATATATGATTTTTAGTAGAATATGAAACTGGTAAATCGTATCACATCATTTTTGATCTATTTGATATGATATCTCAAATTTTTTAAGTTAGGATATAAGTAAATATATTTTGATAGTGACACATAAAACCATCTTACGTTCTATGTTTCGAGTCGAACTTACATACTTTGTTTGGTAGAGAATATGTAATGAATAAGGGGCTACTACTCGAATTCCATTAAATTACTCCTCACTTTATAGAACTTCTTTAAAGATTCCTATGGCATCCGAATGTAAAGTATGAGAGCAAACTCATATAGTAATAAACTATGGTATTCTCAAACTATGAGTTGATAAACTAAACATTCCCAATAAGTACAAACTAATCTACTCATTTCTCATGAGAAACAAACATAGCATATCTATCACATAATCAAAGTTCCAAGACCATATTACACGAACATGTCATATTCTCACAAATCGTCCCCAATCTAAAAAAATATATATATTCTTTAGTTGGTTTGTGTGCCACATATGTCACCAATAAATTTAAGTATGAAACGCATACCCAGTGGGATACGCTATGGAACTTCTACCGTAACATCCGCTGTCCGCCGCGCATCAAAATCTTCTTATGGAGAGTATTTGATGACAACTTACCTACCCGACAAATTGAGAGAATCTCATTATCTGGAATCTCATTCTCTAATGTGAACGATGCTAACAAAGTTTCACCACCTTCCTTTATTTATAGCTGAGACTGATTTCCAATAGAAATCTTAAGTTGCCACGTTTACATTACTCTTTACCTTCCTGCCACGTTCCGTGTTTTTTCTTTTCTTTTTCTTGTTTCCAATGGAGATTTATCTGTTCTTTTATCACAATATTAGTTATCCTTTATTTCTCTTCCTTGTTATTTTCTTTTAATTGTTTCGTGGAATAGAATTCTTCTTAAGTTTCTCGGTACTCAACGTATTTTTGCAATGTGACATTTATGTTTTCGTGGCCAATTCCATAGTCTGCCACGTTCGCCTTTTTTCGCCATTACAAAGTTTTGGTGTATAAATTTTATATGGTATTAGTTTTCGTTCAATTAGATTCATTCATCGCATGCTTGAACTAACAATAATACATTCAACATTCACTGACTTGAGGTTAGCTTGTGGGCATAATAGACGTTTCAATGTATTAGTTTAAGGTGGGCTTTTTTTTATATTTCTATAACAAATGTAAAATGTCTATTTCCAAATATAGAGAAGGTCTAAGTACCCTATGGTTTTTCATGAACAAGGGGCTTCCCCCAATAAAAGTCAGAGAACTCATTTCCTTTAAGATACTGATACTTAAAAACTATCGTACATGCTATGTTTACAGTCGGACCTATAGATATTATTTTAGGGCAGAGAATATTTAATGAATTAGGGACGTAACCTACTACTGAAATTTCAGTAATTTACGCCTCACTTTATAGCACTTCTTTAGAGACTTCTATGGCATCGGGAGGTAAAGTATGAGATAAAAATCTTTTAATATTTCTTTTATTTGCTATTAATCTCAACTATTCTAAAAATAAATAACTGAGAATATCCCGATTAACTCATAAATCGGTACCAATTTTGATATGATGGAGTATTGTATGTATTTGATGTTATGGTTAATTAGTTAGATCTAAGTTATAAAAGAATGTTGGATGAGTTTTTGTACGTCTATAATCAGTTGGAGTAATGTATGATGGTTTTCATATTGTCCAAAAATCATGATGCTCAAATCAACTCGTAAGAGACTTCTAAAGAAGTGACACTATCTTCTTCTCAACCAGTCACTGGATAGAACCTCAACAACATGGCTTTATTTAAGGAGTCGGATCTCTCTAATGCTTGAGTGGGCAACAGGAAGATACAACTCCTCTCAAGGATTTTGTTTTTCAATACCTTAGCAGTACCAAGAATAACAACAAAACATTATGGGTCTTTCCAAAGAGTTGATCATTCCTAATACTGAGTTAGGTAACGGAAAAAATACCACCAACATGACTTTTATCATAGAGCCAGTCATCTAGATCAACAAGATGGCAAAAGTCGAAGTCATAGCCTACTTATATGATGATCGATTGACTAAATTGGTTAATTAAAAATTATCAAATATGCTTTGACTATGCAACAAAAGAGGCTCAAATGCATTTAATAAAGCACTGAAGCATAGCATTGATGCACTGAGATATAGTGCTAAATTTTAAAAGAAGTACTCACACGCAACAATGAGTCTAGATGCTAAATGATGAGTCCTATCAAAGAATCTCCAACCATTCCCAAGTATTTTGGACATTCAAAATTCTTCATAATGGAATGAAACTGATAAGGTCATTGCTCTGTACTCAACCGACCTTTGGACAACCATGGATAGTTTATATTCTTTTAACTACCAGTACACCATGGATGGATGTGTTCAACTCTAGTCCAATGCTCGACGCTCCCTTGTATTATCTTTTGTGCCAAATAAATCCTTACGTGAGGATGGAAACTAAGGAGCGAACAACTTAGTTCAATATAAGTTAAAACTGACTATACTCATCTAATGTTGTGACTGACCATAATATCCAAACAAAATTAAGCCTATACTAATAGACACTAGCAAAAAATTAGCTATAACTATGTATGGTTATGGCTGACCAATACCTTTTCAAAAGGAGGAGTGTATATATGAATCCGTTTTTTGACTTGAGAGCCCCTGATATAATCCTAGCCGGTCTAGTTACGCATTAATGGTAGATGGACTTAAATAAAGAAACACATATATTCTTGTCAATTAAAATATAGCCTTTGAGGTAAACTGACAAATAACTCATCCTAAAGTTTAAGAGGATTTTAGTCCATACCAACTTCATAAGAGTCAACGTGTACCCAACTCAACTAAGGAGCACAACAAGATATGTCATTCAAAGTTGATGGTCAATATCTTGTTGGTTATTAACTTAAACCATAACCTTGATGACATAAGATATGTCATCCATGATGATTCATCTTGAGACTAAGAAGTAGGGTTCCAATGATGGAATGAAAGACAAGGTGTGATCATTCGTTGTTAAGCATATGATAGATGATAAAGGATCTTTACTATTTTTGGACTTTATAAGCATTCCAAGCTAACTTAAATTGGTTGAGGACTTCGATAATCTTAGGGATCAAGAACTTTTTATGCATGATAAAACCCAAAATCATTTTTTTAAGAAAGATGAGATGATGATAAGTGAGAATAACCTACCGCTTCTTGACATTACTCGTAGTCTAATTCATCTTTTTCAATACATGATGTTGAAGTAAAAAGAGCTACACCCTATCTTTGCTACTCCTAAGTTTGTGATAATGAAAGATGAGGGCATGGACCTACACTTTTGAACTCTATGTATAGCCCCTTAATATGTGATATTGGAGTAGGAAGAGTTAGACAATAACTTTATTACTCTTAATGGTTTATAATGTTATAGCAAGAAGGTTTAGTGAAGACACCATCCATCACTAGTTTATAATTAGTTCTACCTAATGGCCAAAGATAGTAGAAAAACCTTAACTTGCACACTCTAGAGGCTTAGCTTCACATCAAAGGCTTAGGGGATAATCTTCAATTGACCTTTGGTCGATTACTTCTAATGCCATAGTTGGTATTGAATAGAGCCAAAAATGTGAAGTCCCTATATGAGGGAAGGGTTAACCTTAAGATCGAGGGGGCAAGACTTAGGGGGCAAGGAAGGCTAATTGATAACAATACCCAGAAGGCACAACTCATTTTTTATCCAAAGGAAGTTAATCATCCTAAAAAGGGAAGATCTATAGAAAACCCATTATCAAGACTAGAGGCGAATAGATGTCCACCCAATAGCACCATCCCAAAAAATCATAAATTTTATTATCAAGGTTAACAATCAAGATGGGTCTAACTCTGATTGACACCTTTAATTGGGTTAGAAAAGAGAAGTCCATACTTGAGCTACGAACACAAGACATTATGAGTAAAACCCATAGTTGTTGCCTTAAAAGAAAGGTCTAAAGATGTAAAAAATCTTTCAGGACCTTGAGGAGTAACTTGTTAAGTAAAAGGCAAAGTTCAAAGAATAATAAGTCCCAAGCTCGCCTATAGGTTAAACACTAATTTTCTTTGACTCAAGGTCAGACCAAGGAGGTTGAAGATTCAAAGCTAATAAGACATTATTCTAAGGAGGTAAAAGTCTTATATTGAAGAAAGGAAATAACCTCCAACACATTTAAGAAGTTTGACCAAAGATGTATGCTTAGCCATGTATGCTCACCCTTAGAAGGACAATATTATCTACAAGAATAAGAAAGACTTAACTGATGTGACACCACCTGGCTTTGGGTTAGAATATTCTCAAGCAAGGAGCTTTAGAGAAGATGTAACTAAAGAGGGAAGTTGATCTATTAATGGGAACCTAATGTGAGGAATAGATTCTAATCAAAAGTAGGTCACCCTTAGAAGGACAATATTATATGCAAGAATAAGAAAGACTTAACTAATCTGACACCACCTAGCTTTGGGCTAGAATATCCTCAAGCAAGGAGCTTTAGAGAAGATGTAACCAAAGAGAATCCTCAACTTCATGTAAGAGAGAAGTCGTAACCTTATTTATAATAGAGGACTACATTTGTAATGTCATCATCATAATGCCTACATTGAGGGTGTATATTTGGCTCAAGCCACTTCATACACTAACTCATAAATTTAGGAAGATGATCATAAAGGTCTTCGTAGATGTTGGCATAATGGTTAACAAGTTTCTTCAACTATTTATACGAGAAACATAGCAAGGATAACCTTGTATGATAACACTATGTAATAATCATGGCATAAATAGTTTGCCTCTATTGGCAATATTGCGAGAAAATGAACTTGATGGTTTAATACCACCTAATCCATGTGGATAAGCAGTTATTGCTGATAACATCACAGAGGTTCCCCGAACCAACCTTGTGATGATAAAGTTAGGTGTGCTCCTATTTGGTACAATGTTACTTGCTTGGTATAGCGTCAATTTTTTTATTAGACATTGGATTCCTCTATTTTTGAGTAAGTTGATTTATATTATCCTAAACAAGGTTGTATGAGAATTTTCTTATATTGGTGGTAGATTCAAATTTCTTATTTAATTTTTGGTTCAAGGTTTAGTTGTTCCTGTTTGAGACGGACTTACCTTATTTTGGTATATCAAGAGAACTCCATCTCCCGCTTTATAAACTCAGCTATTCTTTACATTCTCTCAACTCTAAGTACTAAAAGAAAATGAAATACATAAATATGGAAGACTCTTTGTGAAATACTTGTGTATTACTCAAGAATGAGATTTCGAGGGATGTATACACATCAAGAAAATTCAAACCATAAATAGAAACTACGAACTACCTAATAATTACAAGTCCTATTTACTCAACTACTATTTATTATCTATTCTTCACTATAGAGTATTCTAGAAAGCCCGTGCATCATTCTGTAAAATAATCTAGAACAACCTCAATTCTTCCATTCTTGGAGATTCTCAAAGATTCTTAAATTTTTCATAATGCTCCTAGTCCTTCCGGGCCATCTTTTATTATTGAAAAAATCTTCCCGAGACACCAAGTCCCAAAGATGGACTAGTTTCTTGGAGTTAGAAAAGGTCAAGAGATATCGCGGCCATGTGACATCTATTTTTCTGAAACAATAACCAATCTTTATTATATATTCCTTTGAAAACAAAACAAATCAAAACAAACATACTTGCTGGGTGCAAATTATAAAAATTAAAAATAATCATAATTCTCTATATTTAATATATTATAGTGAAATGTTCAATTCTTAGTTAATCAGTTCATAAATTTTTAAATTTCAACTAGTTGGTCTTTTGTAACCAATTTTTTGACAAATTCAATTAAATTACAATATAAGATTATCAAAATCATCTTTGCCACAACATTAAACTCCAACATCATAATTATCCCACTGTTGGAACCCAAAAATAAGGTTGGCCTTATGGAAGGGAGGATCAGGTATTGGGCTTTTTCACGGTGGCTATTTTGTAATTTTGCCTTTCGAAAGTGACCATTTTTGGTACTTCACAAAGTACTTTTCCTTGTGAAAGGTACTATATGAAACTTTGCCTTCATAAAGTGGCTTAAAGAAGTGTGCAAGTGACTTCATGAAATACTTTACCTTCTCAAGGTGACTAAAGTGGAATATTACCTCCAAAAGGGGATATGCGCATGTTGCTTAAAAAAGGGAGAGTGTGACTTCCACAAGCACTTTGCCTCCCATAAGTGACCAAAGCGGAAATTTTACGTCCTTGTAGTGGGGGGATCTTACGCATGGTCTTTAAAAAGGGAGAAAGTGACTTCATAAAATAATTTGTCTCCCAATAGTGACTAAAAAGGAAGTTTTACCTCCTTGAAGGAGGGGTTTTGTGTGTGGCTTTTAATAGGAAAGAAGTGACTTCTCGAAGTGCTTTAACTTCTAAGAATGTCTAAAAGAGATATTTTGCCAACTATAGGAGGTGTCTTCTTGAAGCATGACCTTTGAAAGGAGATGTGTGAAGAGCTACTTTGCCTTTTGGAAGCTGAGGTGTGAAGAGCCACTTTACCTTTCGGAAGATGAGGTGTGAAGAGTTACTTTACCCTTTGGAAGGGAGGGTGTATAGACCTTTATTTGACTTCCGGAAGAGGGAGGTATGAAGAGGCATTTTGTCTTCCGTAAGAGAAGGTGTTAAGAGCTTACCTCGCCTAAGGAAGGTGTTAAGAACTTACCTTGCCTAAGGAATGTGTTAAGAGCTTACCTCATCCAAGGAAGGTGTTGAGAGTTTATTTTACCTAAGAGAGGTGATAAAAGCTTATTTTACCTTAGAAGGATGTGAAGAGCCTTAATGAGGCGTAAAGGGCTTACTTAGCCTTGAAAAGGCTATTTTACCTTAGAGGGGTACCAAAAGCTTATTTTTCCTTGGAGGAGTATGAAGAGCCTTAAGGAGGCATAAGGGGCTTACTTTGCCTGGAGGAGGCATCAAGAGCTTACTTTGCCTTAAGAGGGCACAAAGAGCCTACATTGTCTTAGAGAGGTGCTAAGGGCTTATTTTACCTCGAAAGGGCACAAAGAGGCTATCTAACCTCAGGGAGGTACGAAGGGCCTACCTTGCCCTAGGAAGGTGCTCCGCACCTACTTAAATACTAAGTATTAATGACAGGTCGTCTGTCTGGACAACTTGGCATATGCCAACTTTACCTGGCGTGTGCCAGGTTCAACAGATTAGTCGAGTTATAGTATGCCAACTCTCCTGGCGTGAGTGTTTTAGGCCTCTGATGGCCAAACTTGGCGTACGCCAGGTGTGCAGAATTTCCTGTAGAGTTGCAGCAATAAGTAAGTACGGGAATATTGTCCCACAAGGACCGAGCTGGATCAGATTATGAAGTTTATTTGATTAAACACTCATTCTAAAGTCGAATTACTAATCTTATGAACTTGACTAATTTGAAGATTTTGTTCTTAAAATAGATTAAAACAACTAGATATGCAAAAGTGAGCAAGGTGAACTTAAAACCAATATAATCAACATGTTCAGAGAGTTTATTATGTACGTGACATGGTCCAAGAGTTTCAAAGGCAACCAAACTACACTTTTGCCCTAGAATGGTCTAAATTGCTTTTAAACTAAGCTTAGGATGGTAAGATATTCTTTCGACCCCAAAAACCAACTAAACTCAGCAAAGAACCAACTATATGCATCACTTAAAGGATAATAAGTTATTGAGGAAGAGTTATATTAACTCAAACCAATAAATCATCTAACTAACCTTTCCATTTAAACCATCTCCTTTCGGTCTCAAGTTTAAACTAACTTCTATCCTTGGTGATCAAGCAAGTTTAGCATAGCATTAAGTTCATTAGTTAGAACATGTTCCTCATGATTTTCACCCTCAAAATAGTTGTTAGATATACGGTTTCAAGACACCAAACTCACACAATCAACTATTCACACATATTAACAAAGACAAACATAAACATAAACAAGAACAATATGCTTATCATTAATGAACAAAAGGAAGAGTACAAGAGAAGAAGGATTTACAAGATTCAAGGAAGCTTTCTCCTTCCTTTCCTCACATTTTTCTCTCAGAGGATGGCCAAAGTTCATGGCTGCCTACCCTCTCCTCTCACTCTCCTTCCTACTTACTTGTCTCTTCTACACTAATGCACTTAATTAACTAAAAACAAAAGTCAAAAGTCAAATAAAATGTAAACTAATATAATATCCTAACTACTCTCCACCCTCTTCTCTAAAGTTGCCTGCCATGGTCACAAGAAGACCAAAAATCTCGAGTGCATGGCCCCCTCCAATATTTTTCACTCAAAGAGGCAAGTGGTAGCTCTGTCACTGTTTGGTCTGGCATACGCCAACTGTGCCTGGCATACACCAGGTCTTCAGATGCTCGGTCGTTTGCATCTAGTCGTTCATGCTCGTGGTCATTCGTGCTCGTGCTTTTCTGGCGTACGCCATCCTACTCCAGTGTGCGCTAGGTCTCCATAACTTGCTTTTCTTGCCTTCACCAATTTCCTCTTATCATGCATCCGCTCGTCTAGCTCGATCGTCATCCATTTCCTCGAATTAGCTCCTAAAAACCACAAAAACATAATAAGAAACTCTAAACTCAACTAAAACATAGAATAAACAAAAACTAAGACAAACATAACTAAAACTCAAATAAAACAACCTAAAATACTAAGAACAAACTAGAAAATGGACACAACTAATGAGTGTTTTAAGCACTCATCAGAAGGCTACATTGCCTTAGGCAAGGTTATCCCAGAAAAAAGATCCTACTTAAGCATCGGGTGACTTAGGTTACAGAAGGCTGTTTGCTTCTAAGTAGGAATCCCGAAGGAGGTGATTTGTCCCTTCTCTCAGTCCAAGTCCACTAACAGACTGTGATTAGCCGAGGGTCACAATAGCTAGGTAAAGTGTCAAAAGAGCTATGAAAAGAGACTATGAGCAGTCGAAGGAGTTAAACTTTGGTCCAAATTAATCAGAAGAGATAAGTCCTCAAAATTATATGATAATGGTTCCGATATAAGATAAGGATAAGCATCCTTAAAAATAGGCATTAGGAGAGTCTGAGTGCAAGGAGAAGATGGAGTCCTTCGCCTATATAAGGGGTACTCGTGGAAAGCAGGAGGATCATCAATCAATCAACCACACAATCTTTTATCAAGCTCAAACTTCTATTTGTAGTTCTTAAGTCAGGCATTAGCGCTTGGTTAGGAGGCCGGGCAATAGAGCCTGGTTAGTTGGCTGGGCAGTAGAGCCTGGTTAGTGGAGCTTAGCTCGGTTAGGTAGTGGTGGTCATTTGATCACTTGTATCGTTAAAATTGACCTTGAGACGAGCCTCCAAGTCATCACGAGATCGTGGGATATATTGTAATTTGGTTGTACCCAGAGTACCCATCCAAAAAGCAATAATAAGAAAACCCCGCAATCCTTTCCAACATTCGATCAATGAAAGGGAGTAGAAAATGATCTTTCTTTGGGCGTCATTTAATTTATGATAATCGATGCATACTCTCCATCCGGTCATAGTTCTTGTCGGAATGAGCTCCCCTTCCTCGTTTATCACAACTGTCATTCTCCCTTTCTTGGGAACATAATGTATTGGGCTAACCTATTCACTATCCGAGGTCGGATAGATGATTCCGGCTTTGAGGAGCTTTATTACTTCCTTCTTAATAACCTCCTTCATGTTAGGATTAAGTCTCCTTTGTCGGTCTACTCTTGGCCTTGCTCCATCCTCCATGTGAATATGGTGCATCACAATTTTTGGGCTTATCCCTTTAATACTGGATATTTGCCAAGCCATGGCCTTAATCCGTTTGTTCACAACTGTGAGCACTTTCCCTTCTTCCTCCTTAGTGAGCTTGTTCGATATGATAATTGATAATCTCCCTCCATTTATTAAGAATGCATATCTCAGATGCGAGGGTAGCTCTTTCAATTCTAAGGAAGGAGCTTTCACAATCAAGGGTAGAGTCCGATATTTCAAATGAATTTCGAGCTCCTCAAGTAAACCCTTCTTATCAATTTCCTCCTTTACTTCTTCCACAATATCCTCATCTTCTTCTTTCTCTAGTTCTTTATCCTCAATACTAGAGATATTTTCCTTGCAGAACTCGAGGATACACTCATCCACCACATCAATTTTCATGCACATCCCCTCATCAAGTGGATGGCGCATAATACTTGTCATATAAACTCAACCTTCTCGTCTCCAATTTGTAGCACCAATTTACCATTATGCACATCCACCAATGCATGTGTTGTGTTGAGGAAGGGTCTGCCATAAATCAGTGGACAGTTCTTGTCCTTAGAGAAATCCAGAATCACAAAGTCAACTGGAAAGATGAACTTGTCAATCTTCACTAGGACATCCTCAACCACACCAAATGGTTTCTTAATAGTCTTGTCTACTAACTAGAGAAGCATTGAAGTTGGTTTAACTTCACACAAACCTAGTTTTTGAAATGTAGATAAAGACATCAAGTTGATACTTACACCTAAATCACACAAGCATTTTGGAAACTCGGTTTCACCAATGAAAGAGGGAATTGTAAAACTCCCCAGATTTTTTAGCTTCATCAGAAGATTCTTTGAGATTAGAGAGCTACAATTTGCCGTAAGGGTAATTGTCTCTCCATCTTCCCACTTCCTCTTCTTAGTGACGAGTTCCTTTAGAAACTTGGCATAGTGTAGAACTTGATCTAGCATCTCTAGGAAAGAGACACTAATTTGAATATTTTTCATTTTCTCCATGAATCATAAAAAATTTTCATCCATCGCAGACTTTCTCTTTACCCTCTGAGGATAAGGAAGAACGGGGACCATTGGTGGTGGTAGTACATAAACTTCTTCCTCCTTATCTTTCAGCACTTCTTACAGGACCTTATCTTTCAGTACTTCTTCTTGCGGGACTTTATCTTTCAGCACTTCTTCCTCCTTATCTTTTTATGGACTCACCACATCACTTTCCTTACCCTTCTCTTTGATTTTTTGAGAAGCTAATTCCTTGCCACTTCTCAAGAAAATTGCATTAACTTGGCCTCGAGGATTTGTCTAAGTAGAACTTGGGAGAGAATCAGATGCTCTTTGTGCATTTGTCTTTGCAATTTCCCCAAGTTGTACTTCCATATTACGCATGGCAGTCGCTTGACCTTTTAGAAATTGTTCCAAATTGTTTTGCCTTGCTTCTTGGGCTGCTAATGCTTTCAAGATTTGACTTTGGTTGTTGGATGATTCTCTAGTTTATTGGATGAATTTCTCAACCTTATCAAATCTCTCCTCAAGTGTTACCATTCTTTCTCCTAAGAACCCACGTAGTTGAAAACTAGGTGGTGGTCCTTGTTATGAGACACATAAAGGCAATCCTTTATCAGGAACGATCACCATACTATCATCATTGTTTCTATCTTTCCATGAGAAGTTAGGGTGGTTTCTCTATCCAGGATTGTAAGTTGAGAAATATGGGTTATTTACCATTCAGTGTCCTCTTTATCCTTGACCACTCACAAAGTTGACCTAGTCTGTAGGTTGGCTCATCATTGCACACTGACTAATCTTATGGCCAGTGTTGCCACAGGCTTCACAATGCTATTGTAAAGCAACAGCATCAACTTTGTTTAGAGTCAAATCACGCAATTGCTTTGCCATCAAGTCTAATTGCGCTTGAAAAGACAAGGAAGAATCAAGTTCAATCATTCCTCTTCTCTTGCTTCGCTCAATTACCTCCCTTAACTCTCTAATGAGTTGTTTTTTTCTCTTATTTATGATTATCCTATTTATTGCTGCCAGCTCTTCCAGAATATGGTGGGCTTCACCTCTTTCCTTTCTCAGGAAATTTTCATTAGAAGTGGGGTCAACTGATTAGAGTGGTCTTCGACATCGTGAAACACCTCCAACCACCGTCGTAATATAGTTTTATGAAGTAGGGTTGTCGATCCCACAAGGATTAAGTGAACGCCTTACTCGGCTTACTAGTTATGTTTTAGGAACTTGATTTGGATTGATAGTTTTGTAACTTAACACACAACAAGCTTAAAATAACAACAACAAGATCAACAACAACAAAAATATAAAGACAAGCAAGTTTAACAAATAAAACTAAAATGATATGATACCAAAGATCACTTAAGCAAACTAAATGGTTTGTTGTGTATTTTAAGTTCGTGTCATGGTCCAAGTATTTCAAGGCAACTAATCTACGCTCTCGCGCTAAATTAGTCTAAGTTAATACTTAGCTAGGACCAAGTGAACTCGACGTGCCCTCGTAATCATCAAGACACAAAATCCTAGCTAAACATCAACTATAAGTATCACCCTTTAGGACAACCAATTACCAAGAAAATCCTCATCTTACAAGGCAACAGATCAACTAATCAATTTTTTGATCTAATCTTTCTCCTCTCGAAGATCAAGACTTGATTATTTTCATAGTTATATGTGGCCAATCTAGACTAAGCATTAAGTTTTTAACAAGTACATGAACCTCATCATTTTCACCAATCTAAACTATTAGCATGCTTAAGCTTTCAAGGAATCATATCACAACAAACTACTCAAATATATTTATAAGAAAATAAACATCAACACATATATATTACACAAAATCAAAGCAAGGAAAGCAAGAAGTAAAAGAGTAAGAAAGGTTTACAAGTCCAAGCATAAGCTTGGTTTTGCCTCCTTCCTTTTCTTTCTCTTCTTTCTTCTCATTTGCTTCTCTTTTGCTCACGGCCTCCTCCTTTGCTCTAACTCTCTCTTTTTTTCTTTTCTTCCCTTCTTTCCCCCTTGGTCCGTGGCTGCCTTCTCCAAGTCACCTCTCTTGCCTTACTTAACTAACTAGTAATAACTAAGTCATATTACATGCCAAATTAACTTAACTAATTAATTCTTTAGCAAATATCTAACCAGCTCTTCCATAATGTTTTCTAACTTTAAGAGTAAGTTAAATGGCTTTAGGACTTAGCAAGAGTAAGTTAAAATGGCTTGAACCACCCTTGTTCCTTATTTGTCTCGGCTGAATGGTGACATCTTGGCAAGAGTTGGCGCACTCCATGAAGTTTGCGCACTCTATCTAGGCAAGAATGGGAAGGATTAGCGCACTCCATGTCTTATGAATTTTCTCATGCAAGAGGTCTGGCCCGGCAAACTACATGGATAGCCTCGGAAATAATTGGTGCATTTGGTTTGTCAATGCCCTTTTGCTCGCAACCTTGTGATCTTAATTGTGCATCATTAAATCATCATCCATGAAGCTCCTAAACATAAATGAAACATAAGAAAAACAAACAAACACGACAAAAGATCATAATGTACATTTACGAGACATATACAAAGAAAACACACTAAAACAATTAATTGCAAAGCTAAAATTATACTAAAATGTACACGAATAATGAGTGTTTTTGACACTCATCACACCCCCACACTTGAATCTTTGCTTGTCCCCAAGCAAAACTCAAATGCAGACACAGATGAAATAAAAACAAATAAACATAAATCATGATAAAAGAAAAACACACAAAAAGGAAAAGACTTGGCATAAAGAATTCGTAAAATGACTCCCCTCAAAAATATCAGCTTAAGTCAAAAGAATATCCCTACATAGCTAGTTCATTAACTTAATCACAAAATGAATGAATCGATAAAAACCTCTAACACTTAATTAATTGTTTAAACTTATGTTAACACTATGTAAAAGACACTAGAACGTTAATCACTCAGTGGTAAGAAATTTATCTCACTTATTATATAAGTAGGCAACTTCCAATCACCCGCATACTTAGTCAATATCGTTCAAGCATCCTACATCCTACTCAGCAATGTCTAAAGTCATATGGTAGTTAATGATCAGGGGATCTTTATATCGGGTTGTAATGGGGTTTAAGGTAAAGGTGAGGTAAAATATTTGGATAGTGGTTAAACCACCCAATCCGAGGACATTACAAAAGTAACTAGTCACTCGACTAATCTAGACATCCTCACTTAAAATAATAAAGCACTCACCCACTTTCCCAATTTCTTTAACTATGAAGCTTGAGGTTATGCCAAGAATTTATGCTTTATTTTCTAACTTTCTTTTTTGCATTTTTTTTCTTTGTTTTCTCTTTTTTTTCTCTTTTTCTTTTTTTTATTAACACAATATTTACAACACTTTTTTTTAAAATATAAGCAAACTACAATAACTTAGCATGTTCTAGGTAAAAACTCGGCTTTTACACTTGACCACTAAATTTATCCACAATATCAATAACTTAAACCGTGTCCATGAAGCCACCAACTAAACCCAAACAATTCATCCTATGATCCTCGAATATGATGGTCAAAGGTAAGGAAGATTTGTCATTTAGGCTAAACGTTGGTTACCTAGTCTATAATTAAGAAAAGGCTATTCTCAAATTGGTTTACGCAATTGGAAATTTATAAGATTTTGTCTCTAAAGCTCTAGGCTCAAATGTCAAAGAAATGCTCCCGTCTTCCCACTAACTTCCACACAATTAAGACTATGATAAGTACTAGTAAGATACTTTAATCAACCGACTTAGTATGCACCTTATGAAAAGAATTGGAGATAGATGTCTCCTCCTTCGGCTCAAAGTTCTCACAAGGTTCGCACATTAAAATTCTAGTCTAGTCTAAACAGCGAAACTACTAGTCTAAATAACTAAGTATGAGGTTTTTATATATTCCTAAGCTTTGTGTTCGAGTTAAATTCCTAACTAATAAGGTGATAATATTCTAACAAGTTGAAAATTTTTGAAGGGGGTCAAATTTTGAAAAATTTATACCAAGTCTAAACCTAGACACAATAAACTAAAAATTATTAATATATAAAGAAGATTTCTGAAGGGAACCCTCCCCCACACTTGAATGACACATTGTCCTCAAGGTGTCTAAGATACTAATAAATACCTAATTACAAAATAAAACAAAATTTGAGACAGTTTGATCTAGATGATCTAGTACGTAAGAAGCAGTAAGGAGATCGAACCCTGTAGAGCTCAAATTGGAACACTTCTGTACCGGATCACCAAAGATACGAATAAACTATCTCAAAACAAGCAAACAACAAAATAAATATGAAAAAACTAAAATATATCACATAAATACAAATTTACAATAAAGGAAATAAAATAAAAGATAAAAGAAAAAGGAGCTCCCTGGTCAATTCGTTGTGTGCCTGCTACTGAGCATTGTGCACCTTCGTTCTTCGAGCTTGGCTTGTTATCTTGCCATCATGAACATCATATATGGGTCCATCATGCCAACTACCCTCGCACGATGTAATGAGGGGGAACAAGTTGTTGGCTATGCGTGCTCGGTCGAACAAGGGATTCCCTTACCCGATCAGCCTTCAAAAGTCATACCCAAAAGGCAAGCCCTTAGGCTTACCTTTCGAGACTAAAGAAAAAGAAGAACGGACAAGGCGGTCAGAGGTCTACACCTTGTTGTGGTATGAAGCGGCTGAATTTGTCTTTGAAGACGACGGCCAAGACCCTATGAAAACTCTGAAGATGAATAACCTTCATCCGGCCCCAAGCAAATTAGATGATGCTAAGGCCGAAGTGAAAGATCCCTTGAAAGAGGTATTACTCTAGTCAGAGAAGGGAAGCCGGCCCATATTCATCAGCGAACGGCGCCCTAAAGACTTTGAAGAAGACCTAGTCAAACTATTGAACGAATACCAAGATTGCTTTGCTTGGGACTATGACAAAATTCCAGGTCTAGATAAACAACTCATTGAGCATCGGCTCCCAATAAGGCTGGATTTTTGGCCCTACCAATAGCTAATGCGTAGGATGGTACCAGAGGTAGTAGAGAAAGTCAAGATAGAGATCGATAGATTACTTAGTGCCGGCTTTATTAGAAAAGCCGATTATGTTGAGTGATTATCTAATATTGTACCTGTAATCAAGAAAAAAGGTAAAATCCGAGTATGTATCAAAACTTAAACGATGCTACCCCAAAAGATACGTATCAAATGCCTATCGCCGATATATTGGTTGATGCCGCGGCTGGACATGAAGTGTTGAGCTTTATGGATGGCCATTCGGGATATAACCAAATTTATCTAGCAAAAGAGGATGTACACAAAATGGCATTTTGTTATCTAGGGTCCATAGGGATCTTTGAATGGATCGTTATGCCTTTTGGACTTAAAAATGCCGGCACAACGTACCAAAAGGGGATGCATCTAATCTTCTCTAACTTTATCAGCCAGTTTATGGAGGTGTACATAGACGATATTGTGATTAAATCACATGATCACAAGGAACACCTTGATCACTTGATGAAGTCATTTGAAAGGATGTGCAAGTACTAGCTCAAGATGAACCCTTAGAAGAGTACCTTCGGTGTCTCAGCATGCAACTTTTTAGGCTTCCTTGTCCACAAGAGGGGAATTAAGATTGACAAAAATAAGGTGAGAGCCATCTAGCAAGCTCAGCCCCCTCGAAACGAGAGAGTTACAGCGCTTCCTAGGCCAGATCAACTTTTTACGCTGGTTCATATCCAATATGGCAGGTCGTACACAGTCTTTTACCAACTTACTCAAGCTAAAAGGAGGCGAGTTCCTATGGGAAGAAAAACACCAACAAGCCTTTAATGACTATTTGTCATCTCCTCCCGTAGTCTCTCCCCCAACGCTAGGACGACCATTACTCTTGTATCTATCCGCAGCTCACAACTCTATAGGATGCTTGCTTGCCCAAGAGAATGAGGAAGGAAAAGAGCAAGCAGTCTACTACCTGAGTCGATCCTTACTAGGAGCAGAGACAAGGTATTCTCCTATCGAAAAGCTATGCTTGTGTCTCTTCTTCACTTGCAGGAAGCTGAGGTACTACCTTATCCCTATGGAAGTAAGGGTAATTGCTCAAACCAATATCATCAAATACCTACTCACTGGACCAATCATGAGAGGAAGAGTAGGCAAATGGGCACTAGCACTGGTCGAGTTCAATCTCACCTTCGTCCCTCAGCAGGCGGTGAAAGGTCAAGCCTTAGCTGATTTTGTAGCGAACCACCTATGCATTGATGTGTCTGTCGACACCACGATAGATTTCGGACTTGTAACCAAAAAACACTGGTTGCTATGGTTTGACGGCTCACGAACTAAGAAATACGTAGGAGCTGGCTTTGTTTTCAAGTCCCCGAATGGGGCAAAGACGAGAGCATCTTTCCTACTTGACTTCCCTTGTACCAATAACCAAGCTGAGTATGAAGCTCTATTGCTATGCATGCTCACCCTAAGAGACCTCGGGGCTTAAAACATTTGGATATTTGGAGACTCCATGCTAGTCATCAATCAAGTCACAAGGGAGTTCAAATGCAGACGCGAAGGATTCAAAGAGTATTGTGAAGCAGCTACAGAGCTGTTGAAAGGCTTCAAAGATGCCATCATTGAATTCATAAATCAGACTAAGAATCTTGGAGCTAACAAGCTAGCACAGGCCGGATCCAGCTTTCATGCATTTACGAGGTTTAATACAGTTCTGGTTAAAATCGGGGCAACCACAGTGTTAGCCGACTTGACCCCAATAGTCTTAACAACAGAAATAGATCTCCTCCAACTTGATCGAGATTGGAGGCAAGAGTACGTCAATTACTTCAAGGACTCGAGCTCTTGCTCTAACGGGTCCTTAAAATTAAAAGCCCTTTGCTTTGAGCTTATCAATAACACACTCTACCAAAGGACCGTAGATGGACTAGTCTTAACCTGCCCAAGCCCTCAAGAAGCTATGTTAGCCATGACGGAAATTCACGAAGGCATTTGTGGAGCACATCAATCAGGCATCAAGATGAGATGGTTAATGCACCATTACGGCTACTTTTGGTCGAGAATGGCAGAAGACTGTATAAGGTACGCCAAAGGTTGTCAAGAGTGTCAAAGGCATGGACCAGTGCAACACACTCCAGCTAATTCACTTCACCCCATAATGAAGCCTTGGCCGTTTAGAGGATGGGCAGTAGACGTGATTGGAAAGATCCATCCTGCCTTAACCAAGGGTCATTCCTTCATCATCGTGACAACAAACTACTTTACTAAGTGGGTAGAAGCTATCCCTATGAAAGTAGTGAACTAAGAAACGGTCATCCAGTTCTTCAAGGAGCATATCATCCACAGGTTCAGAATACCCGAGACCATTATGACCGATCAGGCCACAATGTTCACGGGGAAAGATGTTCAAAGTTTTGCAAAAGACATTGGCTTCAAGATCACTCACTTAACCCCCTTACTACACACAAAGAAATAGCCAGGTCGAGGCAACGAACAAAATGCTAAAGGCTTGCATAGAGAAGTCCGTAAGAGAAAAACCTTAGACTTGGCACATAGCCCTGTTAGAGGCTCTTTGGGCATTTCGCACAACGAAAAAAGGGGCAACAGGCACAACCCCTTTTGCCCTAACTTATGGACACAATGCCATAATACCTTTGGAGCTAACTATTCAGTCACTGAGAAGAGCTGAACAAGTGCACTTATCTGCTCTGGACTATGACTCAGCGATTCTAGCTGCTCTCGAGGACCTACCTGAGATAAGGCTTAAGGTATTAGATGCCATCCTATAGTAGAAGAGGGTAGTAGAAAAGGCTTACAATAAGAGGGTCCGAGAAAAGTACTTCGAAAGGGGAGACTTGGTATGGCGAGTGATACTTCCACCAGGTTGCAAAGATCCCAAACTTGGAAAATGGTCTCCCAATTGGGAAGACCTTTTAAAGTACATGACGTGCTCCGGAACGGGTCCTATCAGCTCGCAGATATCAATGGTAAAGTACATGAGCACCCTATCAATGGACTATACCTAAATACCTATCGACCTAGCATGTGGGAAGGAGTAGATGACAGCTTGTTTGAAGAATACGCTCAAGAACATCAACGAGAGATGTAATCAAGACTGTAAGCCATCTACTCTAGCACGACGTAAGAAACTTTAGCGATGTTGATAGTGGTTTTGTAATAGCCGTCTCTGGCTTTAAGAACTTGATCATTTTTGAAATAAAAATAATTTCTAACAGCCCTCCGAGGCTGACCAAGTGTAGAGTCATATCTGGTAAGATTCTACCAGGGTAGGGTGATCCTAAATCAGAGCTCACCGCTGTGGCTCGGCCAACCTTGGCCTCAGCCCTAACTTTAATCAGAAACAAACATCTGATAAGTGCGAAGCCAAGAAAGCAAATCGTGTAGGCAATAAAAGAGTCTTAAAGTCAAGCCTACAATCAAAATACCAAAAAGACCTGTCTAACGATCTAAGGTCTCGATAACATCTCAGCCTTCCAGCTGGCTACGGAAATAAGCAATGGCTTCCTTCACAAGTGTGAAAGCCTCCTTTGTTGATGCCTTTTCAAAAGCATGCGAGTCCTCCAACATCAGCCTTGAAATCTCCTAAGGCTTTGTTCAAGACCTTCCCTTGTTTCCTCTCTGCAGCTAACTTAGATAGCACATCAAGTCTCCTAGTCTCGATGCAAACCAACTCTGCTTGGAGACGAGCTAACTCGGCCCTGAGACGCACTCCTTCTACTTTGCAAGACTTGATCTCTTCCTTCCTTGAATCCATCTTTCCCTTAAAAGAGAGGAGCTCGTCATATTGAAACTTCATATTTCGCTCCACTTCTGCCAAGGTCCTTGTTTCGGCAATAGTAGCTTAAGTAGAGTGAGAATGTGCCTCAATATACTTTTGATGACGTTTACACCTACACACAAACAAGCGGTAAGGATAAAACAAGGTATAGGAATGAAAGAAGAAGGCTTATTAAATCAAGAACACCGATGAAATCCTGACTCAATAAGGAAGTTAATTCTCGAGTCCTTGCAGAAGTTACACTTGATGCTCGAGACTCAAAGAAGTCCATGGCCCTGCGCACGACTGAAGGCAATTCTTTCGCGGGGTTGAAATCCCTAGCCTCAAGAGTAGCATTCATATACCTAGTCAAGACGTCGAGGTGCTCCCATACCAGAAAGTCTTCATCAAGAAGAGGCAGCGAAGCGAAAGAATGAGCGGCAATGGTTTCACCAGAGTCAGCAGCTAGCAAGGTCTCAAAAGGAACCTGAGTCTATGATAAGAGTGTTTAGATAATTCTAGTGTTCCAATCAAAAAGCGAAGGGTTCAAAGAGACATACCAGATCAAGTTCATTGTTAGACGAGTCTACAAGGCTAGCCTCATGAACAACGGAGGTCGCGGAAGCCAAGCTGGACTTTCCATAGACCAAAGTAGGAACGGTCTCAGAAGCCTTCTCGAAAGCCGGTGGAATAGGCAGGCCTCCTATGCTAAGCACACCCTCTCCAAGGCGGGGAGGTGATAACCGTCTATACTCAAGCTCGTCAGGCAGAGGGATAGACCCATCATGACCAAAAGGATCCTGCGATAAGCAATCATCACATCAAGATGAGCATTGAAGCGAAAGACAGTGCAATGATAACCCACCTCAATCGGAGAAGATGAAGAATGAGTTGTCTCAGAGGCTTGGAGCGTCGGCCTATCGGCTACTTTAGCTATCTCATAGGCATGGAAGGCTAACTTATTGGCTATGCCTGTTTAAAGATTAAAGATAAGAAGAGAGCCTCGAATAAGTTAGCGACACTTTAAAAATAGCTTCGTACCTGCTGGAAGAGACTCGGCTTATCAACCTCGGAGCTGGGGGCAACTCTCTCTGAAGAGGCAGGAACACCACAAACTAAAGTCCTGGGAGACTCATCCATGCTTGATCGATCCCTTTTGCAACTCATTGTAGGTTCAGACTTCTTACTAGCCTTATCATCTTTAGCCCTGTCTAAAGGGAGATGGAAAAGCCTACCGAGTTTATCGGCATCGCGGGTCCAATATGGTAGCTTAATCCACCACAAGAGAAAGCAGCTAGTGAAATCTCCCTGAATGGAGAACTGCTGGAAGACTCCTCGAGATAGAAGGAAAGTGCTTACCATCTGTACCTGCTTAGCTAAGGGCCACTGATAAAATTCAGACTTCCGAACCCCCTCAAACTCATGAAAGAGGTAGAGAGGTGGGAACGGAATACCTTGTACCAACCCGAACTGCTGTGCCACGAAGTGAGGATGATATGGCTCGATGAGCACCTTCCCCTTAGTACACCCACAAACCAAATTGCGAGTGGTCAAGATGCTCCTCTAGGTAGTAGCGGTAGTCATCATCGCGTCAAAAGATAGGAAGTGCAGCTGATAAGCTTCCCTCATCAAGGGAGATGGCTGAAGAGCATTGAATTCCTCATCTTCATCTGGGTCGGAATCATGATCATCATCGAAGACAGAAAAGTAACCCACTAAGCTACCCTTAGGGGCTAAAACCTTCATCTTACTGAAGTAAAAGGCACCGTAAGGAGGACGAGGCTCAGGAAGTCTGGTTAGACGGCTCAAGACCGGAAAATATATAATAGCCCACAATGCAGCTATCCACAGAGGGCTAGAAGCATTAAAGGCATTGTCTTCCTTTCGGGAGAGAACATACCTAGTCATATGATGGTAGAGATGACAAATTAGAAACTCCCCCATTGCCAATCCTACTCCTTGGGAGATAGAGTAAGCCAAGTTCTCCCAGTCTGAAGACACCTTCTGCCCACTGGGGCACATAATGTGACGAGACAACCAAAGCTAAAAGAAGCCCATAAGCTCATTAAGGGATGCAGGAGTTTTGGTCGGCTTCCTGTAGATGGCCATATATTTTGAGTAAGTCTTTGCAATACCCGTTGGGTATTCAGCGACATAAGGTTCCTTCAACTTCCCATCAAACTTATCCAAGCTGTCCGAGGTGATATAATGGCCATGAGGTCGAAGGTTGAACAGGGCAGCCAAATCGTATAGGGTTATAGTCCTCACACCTACAAGACATAAAAGAGTGATACAACTTCTTGAGCTTTAAGCAGATGAAGGCCAAAGGCAAAAATGTAGAGAGATTTACCCGAATGAAATAGGAAGGTATTGGAGCTAGGACACCAATACTGAAGGAGTGCTGCAAGGAGCGAGAAACAGGGCTTGAAGTTGCGAGTGGATAACTCAATAAGGGAATCCATACCGCTATCAGACCAAGTCACCCAATGTAGCCTAACCAACCGATTATACCAATCATCGTAGGAGCTGGAGTGGGTCGGCCACTGATACTTTCCTTCGACCCAACCACTCAAGTTTCTCTTTTTTCCTTGGAAGAGTGGAGCATCCTCCGGGTGAATAGCAAGGAGATCTTAGTCAGCCAAGCGTGCGATGTTGCGAACCATTGGACCAAGGATAAAGCTCCCTTTCCCTCTAGGAACCCCGGGGACATAGTTGGTACTAGGATCGCTCCATAGACGAGCATCAGACAAGAGACTATTGTTGATAGCCTCCCCATACTCCTTTTCTACTAAGTGAACCTTAGCTACAAATTCCTCCATCGCAACCTAACACTTGCAAGAAGGTGAATATGGTTTAAGTAAGCATAACGGATACGGTCTTCATAAGGCCGAACACGTGCCATCAACACGAAGGGACAAGACCCTTTAACAACTTTGGCCCATGCTTAATACTACGTGGATGGCCGAATTCAAGAAAAAGAAGGAGAGGGTCAATGGTCTCGGAAGGAAGGCCGGAAGTGTTAAGGGAGTTGCTACATTCACATACCTTAGCGACAAAATACATACCTAAAGAGAGGTGTAACTCGCTTATAACACCCTCAAACACAATCACAATTCACCCTCACTCACCAAAGGTCAAATCTCCACAAACATACTCAAGCTACAAGGGAGGTGCATACATCTCATCAAGTGCTTAGTGGACAACTACTAAAAGGCAATACACACCTACTTGAAGCAAGAACACAACTCAACAAAACCAAAATTCAGCAAGTAACTCATTTCTAAGCTGAAAAAAGGGATATGCATTTCATCAAACACTTGGTGGGCAACTCCTAAAACATAACCAACAAGGCATATTCTCCTAGGATAAGAATACCAATGCACAAGGAGATGAGTACTAGCTACTAGTTGAACCTAAAGCAAGTGAAGGGTTCAAGAATTCGAACTCGGAATGGAAGGCCAAAAGCCAAGAGCCTCGGCTTGGAGGGGGAATCGGTCGGCGGTGGCCTCGACCCGCGAATAAGTCTCAGGCGAATTAAGGGTCACGAAGGAGCTTCAGCCAGAGTCAGCTTCTTGACGACGCAGAGAGGTCTCGACTTTGGTGGTCTCAGCTTGGATAATGAGTTTTTATAGAGAAAGTAAAAAGTGAGAAAAGGAGTGAACTCCCCTCTTTTATAATAAAGTTAAAAGAAGGGCATTTTGGTCTAATCACTTATGAAATTTGAAAAGTGACAAGAGAGGCAATGGGTAAATTTGAAGTTACATGGTGACCCTTCTTACTCGAATAATTCTAAATGTCACCATATGGGGGGCATTGTTAGAGCCGAAAATAAAGGCTCCCTTTCGAAAGGGTTAAAACAAATATTTACCCTTCTTGGAGTGACTTGTCTGATAAAGTTTACCCTCCTTAGAGTGACCCTCGCGGATATGTTCCCTTTCAAGGGTGACTTGTCCGATAAAGTTTACCCTCCTTGGAGTGACCCTCGTGGATATTTACCCTTTCAAAGGTGACTTGTCCGATAAAGTTTGCCCTCTCTGGAGTGACCCTCGCAGATATTTTCCTTTGCAAGAGTGACTTGGCCAATGATAATTGCTCTTGAAGAAGCTGGAAGCCTCGTCCTCCACGAATGGAATTAATGCATGGCGCCCTCCGACCCTAAGGGATAGTCGGCCAATTCCTTCTTTTTAGAGAAGGGGGTATGGACACCTTTTTCCTTTGCAGAAGGAGGGGTGTGAACACCCATTTCCCTTTTCGGGGGAGGGGTATGAAGAGGCACTCTCCTTTGCGGAAGGAGGGGTGTGAACACCCATTTTCCTTTTCGGAGGAGGGGTGTGAAGAGGCGCTCTCCTTTGTGGAAGGAAGGGTGTGAACACTTATTTTCCTTTTCGGAGGAGGGGTGTAAAGAGGCACTCGAATTGCTTTTGCTTTCTTTTCCTCTGGTTCCTTTACGGAGGAAGGGGTGTGAAGACCTTTTTTTCCTTTCGGAGGGAAGGGTGTGAGAAGCCTTTCTCCTTTCGGAAGGAGGGGGTGTAAAGACCTCTCTCCCTTTTGGAGGTAGGGGTGTGAGAAAGCACTTTCCTTTTCGGAAGGAGGAGTGTGAGAAGCCTTTCCCCTTTTTGGAAGAAATGGTGTAAAGACCTTTTCTCCTTTTCGGAAGAAGGGGTGTGAGAAGGTATTTCTCCTTTCGGGGGGAAGGGTGTGAGAAGGTTTTTTTCTTTTTAGGAGTGTGGAGAGTCGCTTTTCCTTTTGGAAAGAGTGATTCTTGACCTATGAGTGATTCTTGACCTATGAGAGGCTCGATTAGTCTTGGAGCCTCGATGGACGAAATGTCCTTGTTGCCCGATGAGGCGCAACCTTAGTACTCTCTTCGGACACTTAGAGCCTCCGAAAGGCAAAGGGTATCAACACCTTGGTTAGTGACGTATAGAGCCTCCGAAAGGCAAGGGGTGTCAACACCTTGGTTAGTGACACTTAGAGCTTTTGAAAGGCAGAGGGTGTCAACACCTTGCCTAGCGTCACCTAGAGGCTCCGAAGGGTGAAGGTGTCAACACCTTGCCTAGTGTCACCTAGAGGCTTCGAAGGGCGAAGGGTGTCATGACCTCGCTTAGCAATGCCTAGAGGGTCCGAAGAGTGTAGGGCATCAACACCTTTGCCTGGTAGCACTTGTTAGACGTTAAGTAACTTTCTCAAGAGACCATGTGCAGTCAGTCATCTGAGGGAAAAGGCAATAAATGCAGATTTCGAGTTAACCGGAAGAAATAATTCCTAGTGAATTGAAGATAGCTACTCCGTGCAGATAATGATGAGCAGTTACGAAGATAAGCATTAGAAGAGTTCGAGCGCAAAGAGAAGACGGAGTCCTAATGCAAGGAGGAGATGGAGTCTTTTACCTATATAAAGAATGTGCAAGAAAGGCATCAAACATCCAATATCAACCACACAAATCTTATATCAAAGCTCAAAGCTTCTAGTAGTAGTTCTTAAGCCAGGCATTAGCGCTTGGTTAGAGAGGTCGGGCATTAGTGCCTGATTAGTTGACCAGGCATTGGAGCCTGGTTAGAGAAGCTTAGATTTGGTTAGATAGTGGTGATCATTGATCGCTTTTATTTTCGTTGGGCATCGACCTTGAGACGAGCCTTCAAGCCGTCAAGAGATCATCCTTGACACCCTTGTTACATTTTCCCCACAACATATTCCATCGTTTATAATCATGTTAGGCTTGAAATAATTAATTGATTTTTTTTAACAGGAACACCACCTCCATTCTACCAAATTCACCATGCTTCCAAGGATGAATCTCGTCATTCCATGCCTAACATAATAGTCAAGGCAAGAAGAAGAGAAAAAAAACCAAGGAGAAAATCAAGCTAACTTTTGCGACACGTACATGACTCCGAGATGACAGCAAATTTGCTAGCTATCACTTCTTCCAACAAGCAAAACACCACCTAAGGGAGTTCTTAAATCCTAAACCCATTTGTTTAGTTTTATTTTCTTCATTTGTGTTTTGTTTTCTTGTGTCTCATGTGTCCTTTGTGTTTCAATTTTTTTTCTTTCTTTTAATTTTTTTTTAGATCACCCTATAACATGAGGACATGTTGTTCTCTAAGTGTGGGGATGTTTAGGTAAATTTTAGTTTATTTTGTGTGTCAAGGCAACCACGTGCGTGAACTTGCAATCTTGAATTTTTGAACCTTTAACAACTTAAGATCCTTAGGAAAGCTCGTGCTAGGATAAAATTAGCAAGGATATGATAAAGCCCATATTGTGAATTAGTTCTTGCTTTTCCAAAAACCTCATAATTAGATTAAGCGACCACTAGTGTACAAGATTGATAGAACACTTGAGAGAATTCGGGTGGCATGGCTGTAGTAACCAACTCCCGCATGTATCATGAAAATATTTTAACTAATTTGTGCGAGGACTAACTGAGTGAAAAAAAACTTGCTGCCTTTCTATATTCTTGAAAGAAAAAAAATGTTCTTAAGGGATGTGAAAGAAAGGAAAGAAAAATTGAAATGTGGAATGTGGAAAGCAAGGTGGAATTAGAAAGAATGCTGGCGGAAGGGCAGTAGTCAGGTAAACAAGTGGAGGTAGAGTAGTCTTTGGCCTGACTAAGAGATAGCTTGATGACAATTGTAAAGTAATATTGGAATAACAAAGTTGTATCCAGCCTGGCAACATCTGATAAGTGAAGTCCCAAGTGCCATGCAAGTTGAGTGCTAACCATGCTGACCTAAAATGTTTTGGGATGAGGCCAAGCTAAACAGCACTATAAGTGCCTTAATATCTAGTCATGTCTTGTGCTTATTGATGTTGAGTCTCTAGTGGTCTTCACCACTTTTGAATGATTAAAATTATGGGGAACTAGTTTGATTTGTGGGCTAGACTTGAATTGCAAAATTAACTTGGCATTGGAATTCCTAGGGATAGTCTGTTGTTAATAGTTCATTGATTCAGTATGGCTAAAATGCAAGTGCTCGAGTTGCCAATATCTGTTTCATGTGTATGTGTTATGTGTTTTATTTTATTTTTGAGTCTGTCTTTTGATTTTACATCTTAGATTGAGTCTTGCTTGGGGACAAGCAATGTTTAAGTGTGGGGATGTTTGATGTGTGTCTAAAACACGCATTAAATGCTTAGGATTTTGAGTTGATTTTGTACTTTTATCTTTAGTTTCGTATTATTTTAGTTAACATTTGAGTTTTAGGTGACTAATGGACTCTTTGTACTAATTTATAAGAAAATAGGCAATTTTGGAAAGCAATTATATTCAAAGGAGGAGTCTAGCATGGATAGCTTCCTTGGAGGGGCCTTTTTGTCAGTTTTTAAGCAACATTGTGAGACGTCTATGAGACACAAAATTGAAGATCTATCTTTCCTCTTTTCGGTGACATAAAATACGCACAAATCGGAGTCCGAAAGAGTAAGTTATGGCCAAAATACTAAAGACTAATTTGGCAGATTTTATTTGACAGAAATTCGGGGACAATATTAGAAATTCACTTTCCTGAAAAGTTAGGACTCTTTAGGACGACCCTTTTAGATTTTTAGGTTTAGGAGGGTTATATAACCCTAGTAACTTTATTTTAGACTCTCTTCTCTCCCCCATTCATCGCATATTTTATTATTATTTATCGCAATTTTATTCCATATATTAGGTTTTATTTTATTATGAGGAGCTAATCCTCTTGGTGGATTTGAGGGAAGAACCCATGGTAGAGAGGATCTTGTTTTCTTAAATCTTATTCATTTTAGTATTTGCTTATTTCTTGTTCTTAATCTTGTTCTTGAATGATTTGCGGTCGTGAATTTATTCTAGGACTCACATGCCATCAATTTCTGATTAGCAGTCGTAGTTAGAAATTAAACTAGGAGCAAAGTTAATTCTGTGAGGAACGGTCATTACCAAACTAATTAATTAGGAATAAGTAAGGCTAGTTTGTACATACCAAGATTTTGAGTATAATCGCTAGGAGTAGGAACATCTATTCTTAATGCTATTGCCTTCTAGATTAGAAATCGGTTGATATTCTGTCTGTTAGGTGATAAACAACTAGTTATGCGGTCGTTTGGCTAGTTGATTATAGGATGTTAGTGGTCTCTTTGCGGTCACGGGAGATTTACCTCTATTTGCTATATGAATTAGAATATCATTAGCGATCCAGTGATCGACCACGTGAAATTCCGATCTTGAATCTACCATTTGTTTCTAATTGTTTTTGCATTCATATTTCTTTTCATTTTCTTAGTTTAGTTTTCTTTTAATCATTTACAACTCTCCCCCCATTTTACTTTCTTGTTTTAATAGTTACATTAATTGAATATTCGTTCCTCCTTGGATCCGACTCGGTATTTCCACTTACTTGCACAAATTAGTGAGCCATAAATATCAGTTTATTTTAAGGGGCTTCGACATGCTCATCATCAACATATGGCACACAGTCTTCCTAAATCTTAATGTTATGCTTAATAAGTGCTCTTAATAATGTAGAAGAATTGCTATTCATAACTTTAGTTTGACCATCAGTTTGTGGATGACAAGTAGTAGAAAATAACAATTTGGTACCTACCTTTCACCACAAAGTTTTCCAAAAATAGCTCAAGAACTTAGCATCTCTATCTGAAATAATTGTCCTAGGCATGCTATGCAACCTCATAACTTCTCTAAAGAATAAATCATCAATATTTGAAACATCATCAGTTTTATGACATGGAATAAAATTTGCCATCTTAGAAAACCTATCCGCAATCCCAAAGATTGAATCTCTTCCACATTTATTCATAGGAAGTCCTAACATAAAGTCCATAGAAATGTCAATCTAAGGCTCACTAAAGGACGTGTCCTTTAATTTTGACGAGCAATGTCAGAAGGCATTTGATGCCTTAAAGAAAGCTTTAGTAACAGCTCCAGTTATTTCATCGCTGGATTGGAAACTTCCATTTGAGCTAATGTGTGACGCAAGTGACCTAGTTTTGGGTTGTGTGCTTAGACAGAAGAAAGAGGGGAAGTTATATGTCATCTACTATTCTAGTAGAGTATTGGCAGGAGCACAACTGAATTATACAACCACAGAGAAAGAGTTACTTGCGGTCATCTACGCTTGTGACAAATTTAGAGCATACTTGCTTGGTTCAAAAGTTATAGTCTATACTGACCATGCTGCTTTGAAGTATTTATTCTCAAAGCAAGATGCTAAACCTCGCTTGATGCACTGGATTTTGTTACTTCAAGAATTTGACTTATCAATCAAGGATAAGAAAGGAGCTGAAAATGTTGTCGCAGATCATCTCTCTCGGTTAGAGAAAAGCGACGGGATGGAGAAAAATGGTAAGATACAGGAAGAGTTTCCTGATGAAACTGTGATGACAATAAGTAGAGTGGAAGCCCCCTGGTATGCAGATTTTGCCAACTTTTTAGTTGGAGAAATTATTCTAGCAGGCCTAAGTTATCCTCAAAAGAAGAAATTCCTAAGGGATGCTAAATTGTTTGTTTGGGATGATCCATATCTCTTTAAGAGATGTAATGATGGGGTGCTTCGACGGTGCATTGCTGATTGGGAAATAGCTAATGTTTTAGAGCAATATCACAACACTACTTACTCAGGTCATTATGGAGCAACAAGGAGTGCAGCAAGGGTATTTGAGTGCGGCTTCTATTGGCCTTACATATTTAGAGATGCACGTACCTATGTGGAACAATGTGATCGCTACCAGAGAATGGGTAACATCTCAAAAAGGAATGAGATGCCATTATCTGGTATTTTAGAGGTTGAGATCTTTGACGTGTAGGGGTTGGACTTTATGGGACCTTTTCCCACATCGTATGGCAACAAATACATCTTGGTTGGAGTTGACTACGTTTCAAAGTGGGTAGAAGCTTTGGCGTCGCCTGCAAATGACGCTAGAGTTATTATCCTATTTCTTAAAAAATTCTTCTTGAGATTTGGAGTGCCACGAGCAATAATCAGTGATGGTGGATCACATTTCTGCAATAAACCATTAGAAGTTCTGCTTAAAAGATATGGGGTAACTCATAAGGTGGCAACACCTTATCATCCCCAAACAAGCGGACAGGTGGAGCTTTCAAATCGAGAGCTCAAAAAGATTTTGGAAAAAATGGTTAGATTGGCTAGGAAAGATTGGTCGAATAAGCTCGATGATGCCTTATGGGCATATCGAACGGCATTCAAAACTCCAATAGGAATGTTGCCTTACAGGATAGTTTATCCTATAAGTTTATGGCAAAGCATGCCATCTTCCTGTAAAACTTGAGCATTCTGTGTTTTGGACCATCAAGACCCTTAACTACGATTACAAAAAGGCGGGAGAACGAAGAATTCTCCAACTCTATGAGTTGGAAGAAATTCGAGATCTTGCATTCAAAAGCTCAAGACTCTACAAGGAAAAGACAAAAAAGAGACATGATGCCCATATTATCAGAAAAGATTTTAAAGAGGGTCAACATGTTCTTGTTTTTAACTCTAGATTTAAACTCTTCCCTGAGAAGCTCAAATCTAAATGGAGCGGACCTTACACGATTATTAAGGTGTTCCCTTTTGAGGCACTTGATTTACAAAGTAACAAGGGAGAGGTTTTTAGAGTTAACGGCCAACGATGCAAAATCTACCTTGGGGGAGGCATCATTAACCAAATTGCAGAAGTGCAATTGGTTAATATGTTTTATAAGGCATAAACAACGAAGTAGTCAAGCTGACGACGTTAAATCAGTATGTTTAGGGTAATTTTTATTTTTATTAGTATTTACTTCTATTATTTTACTAATAGGGTTTATTTTATTTTCTTTCACGTGCAGAGTATTGAGCGCTGTGACCTGGTTAATACGAGAAACTCATCATAAGTTGCGAATACTGTGGTACTACAGGGTGACTCGACAAGGCTTAGAGCCAAAAAAGTCACAAGGAAAGATAGTTCATCATGGTACTCCAACTTGGAGTTATGTATTTTGCAAAGGTCAGCATTAGATTTGCAAATATGTTTTGTGTCAAGTACATAAGTTTAGTAAGAGTCTTAGTTTCTAGAAGAATCCTGATATAGATGTTTGCCTGATCATTCTAAGAAGGGCAAAAGAAAACTTGAAAATTGAGCGAAGAGACGAGAACTTCTTGAGGCACTCACGAGGAACATCAAGGAGTGCTTACAAGAATAGAATGAGAAAGTTTGGATTCTACCACAAGTGTGGTAAATTGGAGCATGACGGTGTTTGTAGCAAACATAGCACTATATCGCAAACTGAGCGAACTGTCCTTCTAAGACAAGACCCCATTAGGCTTAAAGCCGAAAAGGCTACGAGACCAGGTAGTTCATCTTGGTACGCGATTGAAGAGCTTTGTGAGCTATGGATTTCAAAGTTGCTTTGATGGTGATAGTATTTGAGATAGTACTATACGCCAACCGAGCGACGTGCTATTACGTCGTGACCCTACTAGACTTAGTGCCAAAAAGGTTGCGATAACTGACAATCCATCAAAAGATAATGACCCATCAGAATGGGGCGTCTGGTTTTCAAGCTTTCCAGGAATGCAATATACATAAAAGCCAAAAAAAATTAATTAAAAAAAAAGAGAGAAAAAAATTAGTTTAGATGTACATTTGTGTGTGTTGTTATCACAATTTGTTAGTTTAAGTTTTGTTAGTTAGTTGGCATAGGTAGAATGTAAATGGCAAAAGCTATTTTCACCAAAAATGCACTGCTTGGCACATGCCTGAAATAATTGGCACACGCCAATTATGCCCGAGATCATAACCTGGCACGCGCTAGACAAAGGTGGCGTGCGCCAGAAATGGAAAACCTGGCGTATGCCTGGTACGTTTGGCGTACGCCAGCTAGGTCAGATTGGGGACTATATATTCGGCAGCAGCCGATTATTGCTCATAATTCACCATCACCCGGAATTCTCAAATCTGAAAACCCAGATCTACACTTGCCCAAGCATTTTGGATACTTTGCCTGCATTACCCAAGTCCGAAAACACAATTCACAATATCAGGAGTTGAAGGATCAAGCTGAATCATCAGGAGGAACACAGGGAAGTGCACGCGAAATCCTACACCATCAGGGTCAGATTCTTCATCAGATTGACCCAGAGACATTCGCCACCGCTACAACGCTCCCTTCGCAATCTTCAATGATTGGGAGGGAGAGAGGTACCAAAGATTTTCTCGACTTACTACCTTGAGTCATTTCAAGATTAATTGGAATGACATGACAATCTTAGGGGTAGCTGATGAGTTGACTGTGGCTATCAAGAAGTTAGGTTGGGGTTATTTTAATGAGAGAGGCATTTTTACTAGACAGGAACTAGTGCTAGAATTCTATTATCCATTGCAGATTGAGGCAAATAGGGGTTCATTCACTGCACGAGTTTTTGATACGGAGTTTACAATGGATGAACGTGATTTCAATTTCCTGTTTGACCTTAAATTAGGTAGGGAAGCTTTAGATTTCAAACCTACTAGTCAGGCCCACCGAGCATGGCATGAGATTATGGGATTTGAGAGATACGAGTCGAGAAGGGTGCCTAATGCGCTGATTAGAGAACCACATTTAGGAATCCTCTATCACTTTATGACTCTGACCTTCTCTGGTCAATGGGAAGAGTCTAAGGTATTCACATCTCAGCTATATACCATCGACTGCCTCTGCCACGACGTTAGGTTTAGCACTTATGCCATGGTGGTTGACTGCTTTGCACGTTCGATTAGCGATAGGGAACCTAGGCATCTATACCTAGGTCATATCATTTCTCGCATTGCACGTCACCATTTTCCTGTGAGATTTTCAGAGAACACAGGGTCATATGTGGAGCCGGTGGATCTTGACATTGACAAGCTCCACTACAGCAAGCTAATCAAGAGGACGATGATGAGAGATGGCGAGGAGATAGTGCGGTACAAGCCGTGGGAGGAGCGCCAGGCGGTCCTAGCGACCCTTACCAGATTGGGCCTTCCACTACCGGTACAAGCGCCAGACCCTCAGGAGCAGGACCAGGAGGAGGAGGAGCATCATGATGAGGCTGGACCTAGCCATCAGTCTTCACGCCCATAGGTAGATCTTCATGACCAGTTTTCTGCAATGCAGTTGCAGCTGTAGGGCTACGGAGACCAGCTTTAGGGATATGGCGCACAGCTTTAGCATTTGACATTAGCGACTGCTCGCATGGAGACGCAACAGAGAGCTAAGATGGAGGAGCAATGCACCTTCAGAGCCGAGCAGAGGGCACACACAGCGTGGATGCGACAGTAGACCGAGAACTTCGGTAGTGGATTTTCCTTTCCACTACAGTCGCCATCACGGGATTGACAGGGAGCTCCTAATTCCTTATTCTTTTTATTGTTGTTTTACTTTATTTGTTTGCTCTTTTGTGTGTTAGATTTTTTGTTAAGTGTGTTTGTTTGCTTATCTTTGCTTTTGATTTCATGCATATTTATATTTTTATTTTTGTGTGATATTTGTTTTTTTATAAGCGTGTATTAGACACCTTGAGGACATAGTGTCATTCAAGTGTGGGAGAGGGTTCCTTCCAAGAATCTTTCTTGTTAGGATGTTTAGAGTGTCTAGGACGTGTAGGTTTAGATTTGGCATGAATTTATCAAAAATTTGACCCCCCTCAAAAATTTTCAACTTGTGTTAGAATTTTATCAAACTCTTAGTTAAGGATTTAATTTGAGCACAACGCCTAAGAATTAGTAGAAACCTCACACTCTGTTATTTAGGCAAGTAGTTCACTTATAGAGTAGACTAGAGGGTTTTTGAGTGTACCTTGTGAGGATTTTAGCCGACGGATGAGACACCAATCTCTATTTTTCATGAGGTGCATACTAGTGTTAGTTAATCAAGGCATCCTACTAGTACTTATCGTGGTCTAGGTTGCGTGGAAGTTGTGAGAAGACGGGGCATTCTTTGATATTTGAGCATAGAGCCTTAGAGCCAAAATCCTTTATTACCATTTGCGTAAAACCATTTGAGCCAAGCCTTTTTATTGATCTTAGATGAGGAAGTCAACTTTGAGCCTATTATCTATCATCATCCCTACCTTTGATCATCTGATTCGAGCACTTATAGTTTGCGCTTGTTGGGAATGTTTGTATTATGAGTAGTCGGTATCTGAAACTAATTTGGGGTATATCTTGGGATTTTTATAGTTTATGGCCATGTTGAGAAGCCGAGTTTTTCCTAGACGCGTGCATAAGTTATAATGTGTTGAATGTATGAAAAAGAAAAAGAAGTGAAAAAGGAAAAAAAAGAAAAGAAAAAGAAAAGAAAAGAGAAGTGAAAAAGAAAAGAAAAAGAATGTGAAGTTGAATAAGCATAAGTTCAGGCAAAACTTGAGCTTCTAGGTCTTAGTATATTGGGATATGGGGGAGTGTACATTTATTATACTTAGTGAGGATGTTTTAGATTAGGCAAGAGACTACTTAGTTCATGTATTGAGTCCTCGGATGGGGTGGTTTAGCCACTTTCCATATATTTTTACCTTACCCTGACCTTCAGCCCCATTACAACCTGATGAAAAAGCCCCCCCGATCATTGATAACCATTGTGACTTTTAGATAGCACTGAGTAGGACGTAGGATGCTTTGAGATATTGACATGTATGCGAGTGATAGGAAGTTGACCATACATATTATATGAGTGATACACTTTACTATCCTTGAGAGTTTAACCCTTTAGTATCTTTTACATAGAGTCAACACTTGTTTAAACAATAGAGTGTCGAGGTGCCTATTAGTTCATAGTATTTTGTGCTTTGGAATTGATGAACTAACTAGGTTTATGATGAGATTTTAATATAAGTTGATATGTTTAAGGGAAGTTAAGTTTTGATCGAGTCTTGCCAAGTCTTTACCTCATTTTGTGTTTGTGTGTGTTTTTGTGATTTTTGTTTTGTTGTTGTCCGCATTTGAGTCTTGCTTGGGGACAAGCAAAGATTCAAGTGTGGGGGTGTGATGAGTGCTTAAAACACTCATTACTTGTGTCTATTTTCTAGTTTGTTTTTAGTATTTTAGGTTGTTTTATTTGATTTTTAGTTATCTTTGTTGTAGTTTTGTTTATTACATGTTTTAGTTGTGTATTTTTTTTCTCATTGTGTTTTATGGTTTTAGGAGCTAATTCGAGGAAATGGATGACGACCAAGCAAGACGAGCAGATGCATGGATGAAAGGAAAGATGCGAAGGCGAGAAGAGCAAAGCTGAGGATCTGGTGCATGCTAGAGAAGGACCAAAAGCGAACGACCACAAGCAAGAACGACCAGACACAAAAAACCGAGCACCTGAGAATCTGGCGCACGCCAGGATGAGTTGGCGCATGCCAGACCAGATAGTGATAGAGCTACCACTAGCCTCTTTGAGTGGAAAACATTGGAGGAGGCCATGCACTTGAGATTTTTGGCCTTCTTGTGCCCATGGCAGACCATTTTGGAGTAGAGGGTGGATAGTAGTTAGGATATTATGTTAGTTTATATTTTTTTTGACTTTTGACTTTTGTTTGATGTTAATAATGAGCATTAGTGTAGAATAGTGGAGAGTGTGTGAGAGAGAGGTGTGCAGCACAAATTTTGGCCATCCTTTCTCTGAAGAACATGAGGAAGAAAGCTGACAAAAACCTTGTAAAGCTTTCTTCTCTAGTACTCTTCATTTTGTTAATTAATGCTAAGTATATTTATGTTTTTGATTATATTATTCTTTGCAAGCATGTGTGAGTAGTTAATTCTGTGAGTTTGGTGTCTTGAAGCCAATACATAGTCACAGTTTAGAGGGTTAAAATCATGATGAACATGTCAAACTAACGAAACTAATGCCATGCTAAACTTGCTTGATCACCAAGGTTAGAAGTTAGTTTAAACTTGAAACCGAGAGGAGATGGTTTAAATGGAAATGTTAGTTAGATAAGTTGTTGGTTCGAGTTGCTAATACTCTTACTCAGTGATTTATTGTCTTTAAAGTGATGCATATAATTGGTTCTTTGCTGTGCTTAGTTGGTTTTTGGGGTCGAGAGAACATCTAACTATTCTAAGCATAGTAAAGAAGCAATTTAGGCTATTCTAGCACGAGAGTGTAGTTTGGTTGTTTTTGAAATACTTGGACCATGTTATGTACTTAGTAAGCTCTCTTAATTTGTTGATTATTGTGGTTTTAAGTTCCCCTTGCTCATTTGTGCTTATTAAGTTGTTAAAAAATCTATTTTGAAAACCAAACCTTCAAAGTAGCTAAGTTCATAATTTGTTAGATTCGGAATCCGAATTAGAACGAGTGTTAAAATCAAACCACTTCATAAATTGATCTTAGACGAGTTACTAAACCAAGTTGATGCTTTAAACTCGGTCCTTGTGGGACAATATTCCCGTACTTACTCATTTGTGCAACTCTACTAGAAATTATGCTATCTTGGCGCACGCCAGGTATAGTTGGCGTATGCCAACTTGGTCCATCCGAGGCAAAAATTCTCATGCCAGAAGAGTTGGCGTACTCCAACTCTTCTAAATCATTAAACCTAGTGCACGCCAGGAATTGTTGGCGTATGCCAGGTTGTCCAGTCAGACAACCTGTCGTCTAGAAAAATAGCAAAAAACTTATAAGGATAAGAGCAGACCCTCTCGTCTGAGAGTGGAATAGTCCACTACACTGAATGCCAAATATCCATAAACTCTCAGGAAACTAGGGCGTAGTCCAATCTCAACTCCATGTGCCCTGTTACCCTCCCATTGGAGTACGTATACTACCTTCCAGATAATGGAATGTCTATCAACCCAACATAATTGATATATGCTTAAAAATCAATACAGGCCTACGCCATGGGTAAGAAGCAGCTCATCCTCTTGTGCACCCCCAGGACAGCATTGAAGTCCTCAATCAACATCAATGGTCCTAGCAGCAGAGTCATCAGATCATCCCAAAGCACCCAATGCTGATAATATCACACATGAGCATAAATGAAACCCAGCTGAATAATATGATGCATCCAAAAAGTACGATAGACCACAACCTAAGAAGTGCACAAAATAACCTCCAGCTATACCAAAGTTGGTTGACTAGTGAGAACCCATAAATTTAGGGACCTTGCCCCTCTATACGTAGTCCCTACTAGCTGATATTCCAAAGACATCTAGAACATATCTTGAATAGCATCAAATGATATCATAAGCTCCGCTATAGCCACCCAGGATGGCCTGTGGCACAAGTAATGCTCCTAAAACTGGGTATAGGCATGCGCAGACCCAATACCCTAGATATTCTAGTATAGCATATTCATGGGCCTTACAGGGGCAAATTAGTAGTGGGGGTTCCAAGTGCATATGATGGCTCTTGGTATGTGGAGGTGGTACATGATCATGACCTACACACAAAGCCATAGAGTCTGCCTAAGTACGGGAGCCAATCATGGACATCAGTCAGACATCTTTCTCCTCCCTATCATCTAGAAGATCCATAGGAGCCATATTGGTCGTACATGGGATGGGCAAAGCACCCTCCCTGAGACCAACCCTCTCTGTGCCAATCTGTACAAAATCTGGAGCTAACTGAGCTGAGACATCCGAATGTACCTGGGAACTGTCCCTCTTCCCTCAAGTCTCTGAACTCCTCTATCTCTCCACTAGGCTCTGCTCTGCCTGATCAGTTGGTGCAATAAAAGCTGGGCTTGAGTCCTCCTAAACTATATCTATCTCAGTATCTCCTCGATCTCCAATATCTCCACCATCCACAATCGAGAGATCTAATGCCAGGGTCGTAGGAACTGGGCCCAAAAGAATAGGGGATGAAGAGACAGGCACTCCCCTTATAACATGGACATGGTCTAGGCCTGAATTAGGAAGTGAATGAGTCCCTTGCACATGTTGACTATGGACTCCACCCACAGCTGGGGTGGTCTTTATTGGCTTCAAAGTCGCTACCCAGCTCAGTAAACTAGTGTGTAAATCCGTCTATATTGCTATAATGTCAGTACATATACAAGGCAAAATAACAATAGCAGACGATAAATGAGCATCCTGAGAAGGGACAGAAACTCCCCTCACACTGGGGACAAGATTTAGACCATGAGCAGTCTGAGAGCAAGTCCTTTGCACTAGCAAACAGTAGAATCCCCTCTCGATTAAGTGCATTCAAAATAGATTTCAAATGTTCTACATGATCCTCCATGCTTTTACTATAGATAAGTATGTCATCAAAGTAAACAACTACAAACTTGCTAATGAATGGACGTAGAACATGATTCATGAGTCACCCATCTCCTTCTTTCATTCTAATTTGATGATATCCACTCTTCAAATCAATCTTAGAAAATATGCAAGATCCATGCAACTCATCTAATATCATCTAAATGAGGAATAGGGTGACAATATTTTACCATTATGTTGTTGACTGCTTGGCAATCAACACACATTCTCCATGATCCATCCTTCTTGGGCACAAGTAGGACTGCAACAGCGCATGGACTCATACTCTCTCTCACGTACCCTTTCTCCAATAGCTCGTTGACTTGCTTCTCAAGCTCCTTTATTTCTTTAGGATTACTTCTATACACGGGATGGTTAGGTATGGCAGCTCCTAGAATAAAGTCTATTTGATGTTTAATCCCTCGAATGGGTGGCAAACCAGGAGGTAGCTCTTTGAGAAAGACATCTTTGTAGTTTTGCAAAAGAGAGACAACCATACTAGGCAAAAGTGGTTCAAGCTCGTTAGTGTTTAAAAGTGCCTCTCTATACTAAAGTAAGATCATAGGCTTTTTCTTTCAATTCATGCTTGCTTGATGTCACTTGTTCCCACATAGTAACTCCTTTTCCAACTCTCAGTTTTTCTCTCATTGGCCAATTTAATTTCTGTTTTTCTGGCTTCTTTTGTTTGCTCAATTATTTCCTCTCCATTGGTCGTTTTCTTTGTCCTTGTTTCGGCATCTTCTCTCCTCTCAATCTTTTTCTTTTTGTCACACTCTCTTTTTTCATCACTCTCTTGTTGCAACTTTTGTTGATCTTCATAAACTTATGATGGTGACAAGGGTGCCAAGGTGATCACACGCTTCTTAAGTATGAATGAATACTTGTTGGTGTAGCCATCATGACGCACTTTTCTATCAAATTGCCATGGCTTTCCTAATAATAGATGACTAGCTTGCATTGGTACAACGTCACATAACACTTCATCTTTATAGTTGCCAATGCGAAATGCTACCAATACTTGCCTTATCACTCTTACTTCTCCATTATCATTCAGCCATTGTAGTTTGTAAGGCTTAGGGTATTTTCCAGTGAGTAACCTTAGCTTTTCCACCATAGTAGTGCTTGCAACATTAGCACAACTTTCTCCATCTATAATGACACTACATATCTTATCTTTGACATAGTACCTTGTATGAAAAATATTCTCTCTTTGAGCTACATCATCTTCTCCTCTCACTTGCACATTCAATACTCTCCTAGTTACGAGAGTAAACTTTTCAGCAGCTTGGTACTCCTCCTCGGATACGTCCTCTAATGAAGGCATGCTTTCATGCTCTGAATCTTCTTCTTCAATTTCAATCTATCCATTTTTTTCTAATCACCATTGCTTGTTTGTTAGGGCATTCACTTAAGATGTGCCCTCTTCCTTGACACTTAAAGTACTTGATGTCATAGTTCCTAGTTAGAGTGACTTCCTTTTTCTTTTAAGAATTAGTATGAGAACTCTCGGACTTATGCTCTACTTTGGCTGCTTGTGACTTGTCAAATTTCTTGGGTAGTTTGGCTTCCGAGTAGATTTTGATGTAGCTCTTTTTCTTCCTTCTACTCTCTTGAGTTGCTTCTCAATCTTTGTTGCCATATATGCACCATATCCTCCAATTCTACATAGTGTTGCAACTCAACTTCATCTTGGATCTCAAGATTGAGTCCATTCACAAACCTTGCCATGGTCACTTCTCTATCTTCTTCTATATCAGCTCTTATCATGGCTATCTCCATCTGTTTGAAATACTCCTCCACACTCAAACTTACTTGCCTCATTCCTTGTAACTTCTTATACAGTCCTCTATAGTAATATCTTGGAACAAATCTCTTCCTCATCACCACTTTCATGTCCTCCCAAGTAGCTACAGTGCACTCTCCATTTCTTCTCCTGCTTGTCACAAGTTGATCCCACCAAGTTATAGCATAATCAGTAAATTCAGTGATGGCAAGTTTTACCTTCTTTGCTTTGGAGCTATTGTGGCAATCAAACACGAACTCAATCTTCTTCTCTTACTCTAAGTATGCTTCCAGATCAGAACGACTAGTAAAATAAGGTATCTTTAGCTTAATACTTCCCATATTGTCATCTCTCCTTTGTCTTGCTTCCCTAGGTGGACGGTTTGCTCTTGCTCTCCTTAGACTCCTTGTAGAGTCTACACCCTTTTCAGATTCAGAATCAGCCCCGCTTGACTCTTTTGGTGCTCTCCTCTTTGGTGCATGACTTGTGCTAGATTGCTCTATTGCTTCCATACGTTGTTGCAATGGTTCTAGCTCCACCCTCTACATCTGTTGGAATGTCCCTCTCAAGGCCTCCACAAACACCTTAAGATCTATGTTCTCCAAAGTTTGGCCTTCTTGAGACATGCTTGCTGCAAGAAAAAAATTTGGTTAGTAAAAATACGGCCTCACAAGTTCACTCCCTTACGTGTTTACTCTCAATGTAAGGTGCACTCAAGTTCACTCATGTTTACACTCAAATATTTGGCTTTTCTCTCTAAGGTACTCGTACACTCTTGCCTTTTTCCTCTCGTGATACTCGTATGTTCTTACTAAAGCTAAGGAAGCCTTGCTTGCACTACACATCACTTATCAAAGAGAATGTTAAAGTCCTTCTTTTAGTCTTCCTTGTTCCTTTTCTTTCTTGTTTAGTCTTGCAACTCAGTTCGCACCCTTCTTTTCAATTCCTAGCTCCTCCTTTTTAGGTTTGCGTGTGCTTCCTTTTCTTTCCGGATTAGTTGCTCCTTCTTTAGGCTTGCGCGTGCTTCTTTTCTTTCCGGATTAGCTGCTCCTTCTTTAGGCTTGCACGTGCTTCTTTTATTCGTGCGAAAGCCTGTTTAGTCTTGCGAACCTATTTAGCTCTCTTTCTTTTCGCACTTTTCTCTTTTTTTTCTTTTTCTTTCTGTTTCTTTTCTTTTTTCTTTTCTTTTCTTTTCTATTTTTGCTTCACTCTTTTCTTTTCCTCTCTTTTTCTCTCGATCAGCTTAGGAACGAATGGTTAGGCAAGCAACAAAACAAACCAATAATTAAAAACACAAGGATAATGAACCTAAAGCAACAAGTCAAAGCTCTTATACCAAATGATATGAATCTCAGTGGGAAGATTCACAAACTCGGACCGTTGTTACTTTAGAATGGAACAGACCACAACTCACAACTAACTTGCACGAACTAAGGCAAAGAATTTACCCTCAAACCATAGCAAAGGAACTCGTGAACCTTGATCCAAAGGTCGAATCACACTACAAGTGGGGATGGATGATCTGCTTGATAAGTGAAAGGTTTTGTTCTAGCCAAGCGACATACTAGCCTAAGCAAGAACACACTATGAGTATCAAAACTCACACAACTAGCCAAAGCTAAGTTATAACTCGTATATTCTGAATGGTCTGAATATTATTGAATGAGGAGGCCTCTTTATATAGGCTCCAAAAGTCTCACAACTTCCTAAATAAACTAACTCCTAAAAAGGAGCTCCTAAAGCTGGCCGAAACTAAGATGCCTAAATAAGGCTTATTCTGGCCGAAATAGATCAACTAATTAAGAACATAATCTTAACATAATATCTAAGTAATATGCACGTCCAAAACATGATGCTACACGTCCTAAATAAGAAGATCTTCTCTTGTGCTTGAATCCAGAATAGTATGTGCTCTTCAAGCATCCAATTTTGCCCCTATCACGTGCATGGGCTTTGCATGGGCCTCATGCACGTCCTTGCACTTGTATGCACTTGCTTGAGCCCAAACGTCCTCCATTAATCCATTAAAGTCTGCTTGGAACTTCTTGGCTCTTGCTCGTGTCATTGGTCCAATTGGAACTTGAACTCGATGCGAGTCTTGTAGCTTGGATGTAGATGTACTCTTAGGTGTATAACAAACAAAAAATGTCAATATGACTCCTATTTTATGGTTGCGGATTTTTTTTCACCTAAAAAAATTTGCGCATGTTAATATTGACTTACAGAACATGATAATATTATATAGACTAAACATGTCAATATTAAAGAATAAAATATGTCAACGCAATCCACTTTAATATTTTGTACCGATGTACCCTCTAATTCATTTCGGACTCAATCCAGTCCCTTGTTAATATACCTTAATTAATATGAATTTGTGACTATTCAAGCCGTATGAAACTAAAAATACACAAACACTCCCACAAAGGAAAACAGGAATGAAATCAACACACAAATAACTGAAATAAATGCCTTCGACTGTTACGCTAAGAACCTACCGTTGTGAGTATCAAGTACCTTCCAGAATTCAGATTATGGATGATAAAGAGAAACTTACGCGCTTAGAAAGGTATCCAAAAAAGAAACGAGTCGATTGCAGCTTCACTTCTTGATCTTGCATTTTATGGAAAGCAAATTAATTGAGGCGATTGCAGAAATCAGCCAAATTAAACAAGTAATCTGCAATTTTCATTGCACCCATTTAACCAAAATTTCTGACGAGTAATAAATGCTAATTCCACAGAAGAAAAAAAAACTGTGCGAGTATGATCTTATATCAAATTCTTACAAAGCCAACTGTGAGCCTATAAATATCCTACAAGATTGCCACACATATCATCCCAAACAGTCTTACCAGTTAACAATTTCCTTCTGACATGGCGATCACATCAAAGAAGTTGGTTGCTCTTGCAATCTTACTCGTGGCCATGTCATTTTCGAGTAGCCCGAGTGCCTCGGCTGCGCGTCCTTTGATACCAACTGAGACAGCAGCTGATCAGTTCCCATTTTTCCCGCTCCCACCAGGCTTCCCGTTCTTTCCCTTCCCTCCAACATGGGGTCTGCCGGGATCACCACCGTTCTCGTTCTTTCCCTTCCCGCCCAGCCTGCCAGGTTCGCCGCCGATTCTGCCACCAACTCTTACTTCCCCTCCTCCATCTGGCCTGTTTGACCCTTCTCCGCCTAGTCCTCAAGCCGGAGCTCTACCGCCAGCCCCTTCCCCTAGCCCATGAAGAGAAGGGCACGTAAAACTGTAGTCGTGATGACCTTCATTTAGACAGATATATGGGAAGAAATAAGGTCTAGTGTACCACTTAGTTTGTCTGTAGTAAAGTTCCCTCGTGATGTCATCCTTTCATTGTGTTGCTTATTAATTTAAGTAGTTTTTGAATTACTCGTGGCTTCGCTTGATTACATTTGTTTCATTAGTTTAGGGTATATCGATTCTGACGGACCGTAAAAAAAATATGGTTATGGAGTCTACCTCATTGACTCTTGTGGTTCTGTTGATACCATCTAAGCTAAAAACTCTCATTTAAGCTCAATTTATTTCGCACGTGCAAAAAAATTCTTAGTATTTTTTTATTATACGATGTTAAAAATAGGTTGAAACAATGGCAACTAATAAACCACCTCAAGCAATGGCAACTAATAGATTGAAGCAATTTTGGCCGGATTGCCTGTAACCCCTCAAAATAGTGCACGTCTCATTGTGGTCCATAACCCCCATATTGTTGCAGCAATCACTTAGCAACATACTAATGATGAAGCTCTGTTTGTCGAGACATACAACTTCACCTATCGCAGACAAGCGTCGATGACAAGTTGCTGCACATCAGCAAGTTTCGGACACCGATTACCCGGCCCTCGCAGCAACGAAGCCAGTGAAATGAACAACAGGCTCCACCATAATGGCAGCTACCATGATTTTTATTCATTGTGATCAATCAGGACATACAGTACAATGCTCATATGGCCAACACTTTGCAGAGAGCAATCTTTGAGTCAATTGAACTGCAACGACAAATGCAGAAGTACATAAACCACAATGGTTGAGAAAAACCTTACGACCCCTGGAATGCAATCTAACCAGCACCAATCTGTTGATTCCATGTAACTAAGCAATGAATGGGGGCAGCACTCATGTTAGCTAAATTGGATTCTTATGATCATCATCCTCATCATCCCTACAGACTCTGAAATGTCAACTCATACATAACCATAGAAATGCAATAACCACCACAACTATATGTTCACCAGAACAAGCATAGTGGAGAGCAGAAATAAGCGTCTAAACAAAGGAAGCTCAAGAAATGACATTATCCAACAGTTGAAAAGGTCATAAACACAAAATGGGAAAATGCTAACTAGCCTATAGAAATCAAAATCTGCAGGTACACGGATTAGATCCGCCCTAACTTCTCTTTTCCTCTTCAATTTTCTTAGGCTTCTTAGCGGTCGCCTGCGAGTACAAGAATGTCCCCAGTATTGCAATCCCAGATCCAAGCGCATTCAAAGGCCTAACAGGATTTCTAAAAACCAAAATAGTGGAGATTATCACCACGACTCTCTTCATCGTGTTACCAACAGAAAATGTCAAGGGGCTAATCTCATCAAGTGCCTGGTAGGATGACTGGTTATATAGGTGGTAGAAGATACCGGAGACCATCACCCATAGGTAAAATGTCGACGACTTCCCAACAGCAGCTATGGCCTTATTGTATCCCTGCATCCACTGAGACCCTTCCACGAAGACCGCGACAGGGAACAAATAGCACAATGAAATTATACTAATCCAACCATACAAGTTCAGCCCATTCACTTCTTTGAAACTCTGCAAACTCCTTTTCGAGTAAATGTTCCTCAGCACGAAACCCACATTGCTAATCAAAGCACCTGACAGGCCTTGGAAATTAAACGACACCTCGGTTATAGCCGCCAGGGAGCAACCAAGAACAATTGGCAGAATGGATAGCCACACTTTCAAAGGGTACGCGTCACCAAGGAACGAAGAGAAAACAACCGAGAATGCGGGCTCAGACGACTTGATCACGTGAGTGAAGGAAACAGCAACCTTAGAGAAGGAAACACACGCCGAGATGTGGCCTATAGTGTGAAACAGAGCAGGGCCAAGCAGAGCAATAATGAACTCCTTCGAGATTTTTGGACAAGGCTGGAGCTTTAAAGACCACAAGATTAGCATCCAAACAGACCCGACAAAGAGCTGGAAAGATGCGAGGAACCAAGGGAAGGGGAACACGTTCAAGGCCTTCTTATTGTAAATGTTAAAGACAATGTTTTGGAAGTACCAGAGACCAAACACAATCGCCAGCTGCAAAGTCTTGGACTTGCCTCTACCCTCTGCCTCTCCATCTCCTCCTTGGGTGGGCCCAGATTCAGGTGCAGCTGCTCTGGTGACACAAGACCCAGATAGGGTTTCCTGAATCTTGGGGTTGAGGCCAAGTGGGCGGCCATCGATCCTCGTAAAGGTACAACCTTTGGGAAAATTTGGGCAAATTTGGGAAGTGGGTCGGCTAAAGACAGAGAATTTTTTGTGGATTCTGGTCAGGGAATCTGGGTTGGCAAGGGAGGAAGCAGTTACGGTGGTGTACCTGTGGTGGTGGTTGGGGGATTTGGGGAAAGTGACGGGCGAGGAGGACGGTGTGAACGAGAGCATCTTTGCTTTCTCTCCTTTGTTCTTCCCTTGCTTTTAAGACAAAAAGGTGTTTCAAGATCCAACAGACAAGTGAAGATGGGTTTTTATATAAATAAATATATATATATATATATATATATATATATATATATATATATATCTAATTGGAGAAAAGTTCTTTACTGTGTGTTTTTAAGGTAGTGTTTGGGAATGACTATGCTAGGCTAGTGTTTTGGTCATGGTCTAATGGAAAATATGAAGTTCTTATTTTTATTGTCAGATTTTGTTTACAAATTGATTTCGTAAAGCTCAAACCAAAACTCAGTAAATTAATTAATATTTTTTATTAATTGGTTCAACCCTTTAGTATATAAAGATTTTTTTTTTGGTCAAAATAGTATATAGAGATTGAAGCTAAGACATGTGTAAAGAATCAAAAAAATTTACTCAACTTTTCTAGTGAAAGCGAAATTTGGTTTTTATAACAGAGCCTCTAGTACAGAAAAATCAACCACCATCTTGTCTTATTTTGAATAGTGCTACTATCGATATCTTTCTTTTGAGTCCAGATTGCATGCGGAGTGCCCTCAGTCCCCACCATGCGGACTGATTTTTTAAAGGGTAATTTAGTCTTTAAACATAAAAAATGAAATTATTAAAAAACTTAATATTGGTACATTTGTCTTTTAATATTGGTACATTTGTCAACAATAATGGTAACTTTTTTTTTAATATTGGTACTTTTTTTGTTAACAAAAGTACCATTATTGTGAAAAAATGTACCAATACTGGACACAAATGAACCACTATTACGGAACAGAGGCACCAATATTATCACTAAAGGTACCAATATCTGGGCATATGTATTACCGTTCCTCTGGGAATTAGCTAACAATAATTCATGGTTTTCTGAATTGTTCAGAGATTCTATTGTTGTTGTAGCTTCAAAATCGTGTACCAATATTGACGAACCGTGTATCAATATTGTTTAACAAAAGGTACTAATATTGATAAAAAAATGTACCATTATTGTGACAAATGTACCAAAATTAAATGACAAAAGTACCACTATTAACGAAAAAAGTACCAATATTACAGACTGGAGGTACCAATATCTGGACATATTTGTTTATGCTAATATCTGGGATTATAGTTTTTAGGATATGGGATTACAAATTTTAAATTTCAAATTACAAAGGGAGGGAATTGGAAAGTTACGAGATTTGGGGATATTTGGGGTGATTAGGAATTTGAATTGGAGATAGCATAATACCCATTTTGCCCTTTTAAATACTAACCCTTAGATCAAACTTTTAGAAAATAAATTCTCATCCTAAGGCTTAAAAAGCATCCCCACTGTGGGGATTACTTTTTAGTAGTCCCCATATAATCCGTTCCCCTTTTTTAGTTGTAAGATTTGAGCTCCATAATTTTTTAAAAAGAATTAAATATTTTATTACTAGTAAAATAGGAGTTGATTGGTGCAAAAAGTAAAGAAAGCCAAACAAGCAATAGAAGTATCCGAGACGACGCCAGATAAATGGCGGTCGCCATTGACCGACCGTTTCGGTGTTTTTCTGCACTAGGTGGTAGGTGTGGGCCGACCACTTACGAACGCCTCTCAAATGCTTCATCTACTTTCCCAAAAAACAAAACCAGCTACCCTAATTTTTATCCTCAAAGGTTGTTAGTTATTAATTGTGTCATTTGGTTAATCGTAGCTTAATTTATTAGAATTTGAAAATTCTACCTCTAGATTGAAGTGTTGGTAGGAACGTATGGTTGCAGGGTAAGACCATAGTTTTAAAACCCGGATTTTAGTACGACCCGGATTTTGTCCGTTTTCCGGGTCGATCGGTCGAATCGGTCCAACCACTGGTTCGACCGAAATATTTTTCTTCTATTTTTTGTAATTTTTTAAAATATATATAGATATATATATGTAAATAATTTATGTAATAAATTAATAATTATATATAAACATATCAATTTTTATAACATACAAAAAATAAAATATTTTTAAAAATGTGTGGTCTCGAATCAAATATAAAATTTTAATTTTTTTGGTCAAACCGCCGCGGTCTAACCAGGATTTCTGGGCGAACTGCCCGGTCTGACCGGAAAATGAGCGGTTCAACCGGACTCCGGGTTTACCCATAAAAACGAACCGCTTTAATGAGCGATTTGCGGTCCGACCGGTCAAACCACCGGTCGGACCGCAGTTTTTAAAACTATGGGTAAGACACTCTGTGACTTTTACGTAAATGTATTTGAAGGAATTAACGCATAATTAACAAATAATTACATGTTAATTGCACAATAATTAACAAACTAATTCATCAATAATTAAGAAGACTTACTTGTTGAAGCGGGCTTTTTCGAGATCGTCTCATCGAGATACAGCTACTGGTTGGTTCACGATCACGATCGGATTGGACACGTGAACGATTTCCACGAGTTCTAAACTTTCGCGAAATCTGAAACTTTCGGAACTAATCTAAAATTGTGTTTTCTCTGTGTGGATATGGGTGGAACATTACAGAACAATCACCAGCTTCCTTCCCCCTTTTATAGGGAAGTCCAAAGCTTGCCAACTCACCCCATATAGGTGAGTAAGCTTTCAAATTGCTGGGTCATTTTTTCAAGTATCAACACTTGGAAAATGGCTACTGGCCTTGCCTCTTGGGCTCAATAATGAGTGACCAAGTCCAACAGTATTGTTTTAAATAACTCAATACATTTTGAACTCGATAAATTTTTGGAAAAATATATAACTTGTTTATAATTATTTAATATTATTATGCTCAGAAAAATTTAAACATTAAATTTTATGATTAAAATAAAACAATGTTGAACCATTATAAAAACAACCATATATATTTCATTTAATATTTTGTTTCCATATTAGTTTTTATTTGTGTTTAATGCAATTCATTTTAAGTAAAGGAATGGCGGAGCTACAATAATCTATGCGGGGTAACTATCCCCGCTTAATTTTGTTAAATTGATAAGTATGTATATTATATATATATATACACTTATTAAAATTAGAAATTAGTCCATTCAAAAAATTAATAATCTATAAATTAAAACCAGATTCAAAAAAATAAATATAATGACTTCCAAATTTTTTTGTCCCGTCTCGAAGTAAAGGCAAGATTCGTAATCATTAACCACCTATTTAATATTCTAGGAATTAATATGAGGGCAACTACAATCATAATTATAGACATGAATCTGTAACTCCTCACATCCCATCGATTGAGAGTTACGATTAAGTCTAGAATGACTCATGCTGTACTGTGAAGATCATTAGGATCTCACTTGGCATAAAGGAAAATTATAATAAGATAGTGGCAATACTAACTGTTGGACTTGGGCACTCATTATTGGGCCCAGGATGCAAGCCCAGCAGCCTTTCTTCCAAGTGTGACACTTGGAAAAAATGACCAAACAAAACTACCAAAGTAGCTTTGTCATGTGGTGCATACTCACCCTTATTAGGTGAGTTAGCAAATGGCACCTTTCGGCCTCCCTATAAAAGGGGGTGAAAAGTGGTGATTATTTTGCAAGTTTTCCACCCATATCCACACAGAGAAGAACAATTACGGAGTAGTTCTGATAGTTCTAAGATTTTGCGAAAGTTTAGAAACTCGTGAAAATCATTCACGTGTCCGATCCGATCGTGATCGTGAACCAGCTAGTAGCTACTATCGGAAATATGTCTGATCGTGCAACATCTCGTTAAGACATTCCCAAAAAAGTATGCTTTAACAAGTAAGTCTTGTTATTTATTAACGAATTATGTTTGTTGATTATTGAGTGATTAACTTGTAATTATATGTTAATATGAGCTAAAACCTTGACTAACAATTAACAATATTAATTAGGTAAAGAGAGATTTATGAAAATCAAAAAATCATAACCATGTATTTATTAATTGGAAGCAGGTAAAATCGTAAAATTCCAAAATATATTTATAAATAGGCAAATAGCCGTACTTTTTAAATCTCTCTATGTTGCTAGTAGTGAATCCTGAAATCCAACTAAATGATGTGTTGTGGGTTTAAGTGAATGCCCGGATGCATAGTATAAGTGATTTGTTTTAGAAAGTTAATGCATTATTGCATAAAGTAGTTGGCATGTTTTAGAATTCCGTGAATGCATGTTATAGAAAATCACTTTTTTTTGGAAGACATGGTTTTGTTAAAATGGCATGAATATAAATCAAAATAGACATGTCTTCTTGTCTTGAAATATCAAACTCGTATGACCTCCTTCATTTAAATTGATTAAATTATAGTGAAAGAGATGGTTGGAAAAATTAAAATAATAATTTTTTAGTAGGGTAAAACTTACTACATTAAGTAAATAAGAAAATATTACATCATTAAACAAAATCATGTCACTCTAGAAGAATTTTAATGCATAATAACACAGAGTAGGCAGTACCCATTTAGTCCAACCGCTCGACCCTATTCAAAATTACTCTACCTACTCAAATCTTGGTTAAGCTACTCCTCTTATAAAAAATGTTGTGAATACAAAATTTTCAAATATACTAAAAATAAGTCGTACGTTTGTCATACTTTGTGTAGTTCGTTGGACAGAATATAGAAGAGCACGCTTGCTCTATCAATTGAAATTGATCAGTTAAACATTCAATGCCAACTTTGTCCCAATACATGGGTACTATTCTAACTCCATAATATGGGCTCTGTTCCTCCACATCCATCCCTCTTCATAGTAGATTACATTGAATAGACAAAATATTGTATAATATCTTCTAAAACAAAGTCAGAACTTCTTGGTGGGTAGTGGAGAGCCTAGCATTCGCCCAAGAAGACTCCTCATACCATATACTAAAATATATATAATACCTATTTCTCATCGAGTAACATTCATCCACTATATGCCTTCATCATAACAAATTAGATGATAGTCTCCTACTAATTTGAATAGTCTTAATCTTTACACTATCTTACTTCCTTAATAGTTATCTTAAAATATCCGAGTCCTAATTACCTCCATTGGCTATTATTAATTCTAATACAAATTAAATATCATCTACTTTTGAAAAAAAGAGTCAAGCAAATCCTTCCTCACTCTCTCAAATCTACTTATAATCCAAATATTTATCAATGTATCATCCACTCACCTGCCATTATAACTGCTTCTATAGTAAAGAATACATTCCTTGATGCTTCTCTATGTTGAAGTTATTATTACTCTCTGATAACTCCTCTCGAACCTATAATTTATGATGATACTTTGCCCTCAACACTGTAACCTAGAATTTATGATAATACTCAACACTCTAGTAGTCAATAAATTAGGGTTGTATATCAATCTCTAACTTTACTTAGCCAATATTTCTCTATTAAAAATGTGCAATCATGTGAACCCCAAATTTCTTCCATTTTTAGTCGACACATCCTCTCCCAACTATCCCAATGTAGCTTAACCTTGACCTGATCTTTAGTACTTCCCCAATAATATCTAGATATTTGATTAAAACTTCCATCCCTAATCTAGACTAGCAAGGTCCTCGAGTTAGGCAAAAATTAACTTCTTTGATCCTTCAATGATGGTTGGGTACCAAAGGTAGACATTTTCGCCTCCAAACGCCATTTCTACGAAACGTTTCCCAACATCACATGTCTACATCCATTTTCACCTGCTTGTCGAATCCATTATCCAAAAAGTAGAGTTGTATAAGCTCTTCGTCATCTGGTTAGTCCCTTGTTAGTCATTCGAGTTCTGATCGAATAGTATCAACATATTTTCCTACATAAAAGAAGAATAACAACGACAAGGAATGTATAGTATAGAAACAATCAAGGTAATAGAATAAGAGAAAATATGAATGGTATACTTATGAAACATATCACTTCTCCCCTATCAATTTTCCATCTTCTCTGAGCTATAGTCATTGCTGCAAGATTCAACGAACTTAGATCTGCTCCCTGAAGCGTTGTCTGTAGCTCCTCTATTATCCCTGTTTCAACTGTGGTCGATGCAATAAGGGTCTAGTGGGTAGTTTTGTTGAAGACTTCAAATCTCTTATCAGTTGAGCTCGTATATTGGTGTAGAAAAATTACATCCACCCTCTTCCTAAGCAAAGTTCTCAGAGCCCAGATCCATTCCCTATAGGGTTTTGATAGAGGTCTACTTACCACATCTTCTGGGTTAAAGTCACACAATTTTTCAGTATGACCTAGGCATCTATATTGATAGTAGAAGGACTGCAACTTTTCATACTTAAAACTCACTACATCTTTAACATTCTTGCAAACTTAATTTTCTTAGTCTCTTTCAAATTAGTCCTAACATCTAAATTCATTCTTATTTATGAAGTTTCCGTAAATTTCTTTGGAGTTATTCTTCTCCAAGAAAAAACCCAACAAAGTCTCAATTGCTCTTGCAATAATTAAGTTATATTGTTGATTTTGCCTTATGAGTCAAAAATTAATTTGATCATATAAATGATGTTGTTTTATTGTTGATGTGAGATGTCATGACATATTTTTTCATCCGATTAACAACATGAGTTAATACAAATTAAAATATTAATTTGATCTCATACTTGTTAATTTCAAAAAAAACTGTTTCTCTCTCCCCCCCTCTATTCTTCCTCCTCTCTCTCCACCATCCACCAATCTTCGTGAACTTCATCGGATTAGCCTAATTCGCCATAGAGCCAAATTACAACCTAAAACATCCTAATTAATTAAATAAAATGAGACGACAATGACGAAAAGGTGAGGCGAAGAGGAGTGAAGTGTCACACGAGGAAAGTCGCTGAAATAGTATGTAGTGGTGCCTTGCGACGAGGTAAGGTTTTCGACGCTGACGCAAAAAGCAACGAGCACAATACCTCTGAGGATGAGCACCGAGACCACCGTGGAGGATCAAGAAACGGGTAGAAGATTCAGATTCGGATTCAAAATATTCTGAGTTTGATTTCAATTTAGAATCTGGAAATAAGCAACGGCGGCGCAGGGAGGATTTGGATTATGGGCCGCCGGAGTTGCAAAGAGGATTCAGACTCGGGGTTGGAGTCAAAGTATAGCTCAGATAGCGAGGACTAGAGCGAGGATGAGGAGGAAGAGGTAGGAGAGGAGAAAGAGGCGGGAGAGGGAGAAATGAGAGGAAGAGGAGGAACCTACAATGATGGAGTGTTCTACTTGATAATCAAACATTGAGGGAAGAGGTGGACGAGTGGAGAGAGAGAGAGAAGGAGAGGTGGAAGAAGAAGACAAGGGAGAGAGTGTATTTAAAAAAAGTAGTACATTAAAATTAATATTTTAATTCATATTAGCTCACGTTAACACTAAAAACGACGTCTTTTTTAGTTGTGGAATACTTTTTTCCGATCCGAATCTTTAACGCAAAAGGAAGAATAAATCATTTCTGAATCAAAAGTATTATATTGCAAAAAAAAAATTAATTTCAGGACGATGTATAGATTTTTTCAGATAAAAAGATTGTTTTTATACCTAAATTCTCACCAATTAGATGTTCAAATCCACTTCCATCAGCAACTATCGGCTTGGGCCGCTCGGCCGGTACTAATAGCCAGGCAAAACAGGGATAATTTACCCAGATAACAAAAAAGAATAATTTTTAAATTACTCCTCCTCAACTCGAAGCTTAGTAGAGAGTCGTCCTTCCTCCAAAATTGGCCGTCTAAATTAGAATCTTGCTACGAAAAGAAAAAATCTCTCCTGTTCTTGGGAGCCCACCTTTCCCTTTCCCTCTCCTTTAACCATCGCCATTACTTCCCCCACCAGACCTCCCCCACCAGACCTCCCCCACCATCTTTACTCTTCTTGTCGGCTTTCGGCTAGTATAAAACTTTTCCTCATGGATCCACA
>SOPF01026963.1:0-12073 GCA_012979155.1 Hypericum perforatum
CGAACTAAAATGAAACATAGATTGAAAAATATGAAGAAAAAAAAAAACGATTTGTTCTCTCTCAAATCGTTTTTTTTTTTTGAATGGTTTTATTAAGTTTGCCTACGGGATTGATCATATTATTTTCCTATTTTATCCTATTTATTTATTTATATTCTACCTTCTCCTCTCCTAATTTATTTTCCGGAGAATGCGATGGAAATGAATTAGTCCGATAGATTCTTTTCCATTTCGATATTTTATAATTTTAGGCCGGGTTTAGGATGTTTTTTGAAATCGTAAAAATACAATTCCTATTCAATATAGCCATTTGTGCAAGTATTTTACGATTAAGAAGCAACTGTCTCTTGTAGAGATTGTTTATTAATCTATTATAGTTAATAGATATACTATTCTCGCGAATTACTGCATTGATCCGAGTGACCCACAAACGCCGAAAATTCCTTTTTTGCCCATCTCTATCTCGATCCGACGAAGCTAAGGCTCTTATTTTTTGTTGAATCATACTTCGAGTAAGTCGTGAGCGCGCCCCGCGAAAATGTGATGTGAGGAAACATATTTTTGTTCTACGTCTATTAGCTATATATCCTCGTCTAGTTCTAGTCATTTAGTCATTGAATAAGTGAAACTTTGATGAATAACTAATTTACTTTTTTTTCTGTCAGCTATTCTTTTAGCCTTTTATAGAAAAACAAAACGGATTCTTCCAATATATCAAAAAAGAATTCCAGCGGCTTTTGCTACTATAACCTTCCTACTCACCATTTTCTTTCTAGGGAATTTTTCCTAGAAATAGGAAATATGTATCGATACTAGGTATCAAACAAAAAATATACTAAATAATAATAATCAAAATAGTCAAATAAAAAGATTCAATATAAATGAATAAAAAGAATAAAAAACAAAAAGTCACAATATTATTTCTAAAAATTGAAAACTACCAATAGCTATTTTAACTTCTTATTTTAAATTACAAAAAAGAATTAGACATTTTATTTAGTTTGAATAGTTAGTAAAGAAATAGTGGGTTCCGTCGTTTCTATGGTTACTTCGTAAACGGTGAGGTCTTCTCTATACACCGGAGCTCCTTCTTCATTGACTCATTTAATCAATGTTTTTGTTAACTTGTACAGTTCACACTCTTTGGCTCTAGCTATGAATTAGCCAGCGATAGGTCTTTCACACCGAGATCCATCTATACAGTAACGGTATTTAATTATGAAGATTTGCTAATTGAATTAGCTGACCCTTCGAGTCCGTTCTTAGAAGAAAAGGGCCTGCTTTTTGATCTTTTAATTTAAATAGGGTTTACCCTGCTTAACTTAATATAGAATCATTTTCTATCAATCGGGTCTTCCTTCAAGTTTAAATTGAAAAAGGAGGTGATTCAAATTTCACCAAAGAAAACCATAATTTTGATATAAAATAGAAAAAAGAATGATATGATAGATCTTTCGTTCCTCTAAATAAAAGATACAAATGAGGGATTCCTCCAGTCTATCCTATTTCTATTCATCACGAATCGCAGGGAATGGAAAAAAATGATTTCTTTTCTCCTGTCCCAACCGCGGATCTAAACGAGTCGCACATACGTCCTAGTACACCTTCCTCGTCGCTGAGGACATCCCGCAAGAGCGGGGGTTTTTTTTCTCCTTCTGGTTGGCTGTCTTGTGTTTCTAATAAGTTGTTTAACAGTTGGCATGCATGTTTAATCATATGTGTGATGGTTCGGTTTAGACTCATCCTAACCAGGATGAAAGCTAAAGTTCCTAACCTAGCCGGGATGAAAGATAAAGCCCGAAATACCGCAAATTGGATGTAGACAAAGCCCGGAATTTGTATTCCGGGCTTTGTCTATATCCAATTTGCGGCCAAACCAGTCACTTTTGTGACGACCTTTATTCCCCCTACTCAGCCCACCTTCCTCCCCTCCCTCCTCCCTCCTACCTACATCCTATACTAGTAGTCGTTCGTTGTCGGAGATCCAGAAATCCATGGAGTATGGGTCGTGCGTGCCTTTCCCACTCTCCATCTAACACTATGCACACAACGACTACCAGCCCATGATAATAGTCCACAGATAGAATACGCAAAATAGGATACGTAAACCCAGAGGGAACCACCAAGGGGGGTGCGGTGGGGGTACGCGAATTATGAACGGGAAGACATAGGTTGCGATGATGAAGAGAATCATTAGAGCTATCTTATCTAGCCCATCAACAATTCGTATACCCGCCTCAGTATAAAAGAAAAATATTTCAGCACGTACCAATAATCTTTCAAAAAATCTTTCAATAGGCCTTTCAATAATACGGTACACAAGTCCTCGTATGCGCCTTCTATTAGGTGGGTAACCCCATAATATTTGATAGATAATAAAAGCTATCGTGAAGGCAACCTGAAGGCGGGTCACACTATACCAGATAAGCGCCAACCTGCACGCTCCAGTCGTTCTACTGTCACAGAGCACCAGGATGATACCCCAAACCTTATGCGCTTTGTACTTAAATTCTGCAATTAACAGGGCAAAGGTCGCCTGGCCAACTTGATGGATAACCTGAGCCAGGCGATCTTTATCCATTAGAAACCTAAAAAGATCGATCATCCTTTCTAGTATTTCTCTTTGTATCTTTTGCACCATTTTCTGTTTTAATCTGCGGATACTGCGGAAAAGCTTCCGCAGCATCGCAATTCGTGGGTTATTCATAATAAACTCCCTCCTTAAAATAAAATTTTATATACGCTTTCTTCATCAGACTCTATTTTTCCTTCATCAGACTCTATTTTTCTATGTGGAATAACGCGATCAATAAGTCCATAGGACTGGGCGTCTGCTGCAGACATAAAAAAGTCCCGTTCTATATCCTTAGATATAACGTCCGCATCTTGTTGCGTTGTGAACGCATATATATCAATTACCCTCTGTCGCAAGTCCAATAACTCGTCTACATACGAGGTGAGCTCGTCCATTCTATTACTAATTGGTAATGTAGGAATTTTTTTTTCTTTTTTTTTTTCTTTTTCTTGTTCTTTGTTTTTTTTTTCCTCGGACTTAAGACGAAACTCACCAGTTGGTTGATGTATCATTACTCGCGTATGCGGGAAGGCCACTCGCTCGTTTTGGTCGCCTGCGCAGAGGATCAAAGATGCTGTTGATGCAACCAGCCCCAGTCCTACTGTATGCAGGCTCAAGTCCAAATCACAACTTTGCATCATATCGAAAATGGCTAATCCTGACTTTAGGAAGCCGCCTGGCGAATTGATAAAAAAACTCAACTCGTCAAGGTCTTCCTTTTCCTTATTGAGCAAGACGATAGAACCAATAATATTACTTGCCATTTCGTTATCAATTTTACCAAATATAAAAAGAGACCCTGACTCAAAAAATAGCGTAGGTAATTCCACCCATTCCTGTTGACTTTCTCTCTCTTCTTGTTGGTCTTCCCAAAATTTGTATTTGCCTGAGTAGTATTCCTCTGCCCAGCCCTTGTAAAAATGATCTTGAAATTTCATCAAACGATGATGCGACTCAGAGTCCAGGGAATCCTGAAAATCCTGGTCATCCTCCTCCTTTCGAGCGCGAAACTCTCTCAGCTGAGGATCCTCGGGTTCATCGTCGTAGTAAATTTTTTGATCTTCAAAGTCAAAGTCTTCATCCGCGTCGTAAAAAGGAACAAGTGGAATTCCTAGGGCCATATTTCTTTATTTCTCCTATGGACTCAAATTATAGCTTCCATACCTGTTTGTTTTATGTATAACTGTAGTGAAGTTGGATATCCATCCCATTTCAATTTTTTAACTTAAAATTGGGGGTTTGGGGATTCTTGATTTTTCTTTCTTTTGATTTTCTACATATACTCAACGCCGGACTTTTACTTCTTTTCGTTCTTTTTCGTTCTTATTACTTTTTCTTTATTCTTATTACTTTTTCTTCTTTATTATATTATTACAATGAATTTCTTAACTATACATGACCTTAATTTCGCCCTTACCTTGACCTTACCTTGAAGCTTGAAGAAAGGCTATCACATCCCATCCCGAGGTGCTGCTAAATGTCAGGATCTTGTCAACGTCCAAACAATTCTCTCAACAAAGTTGAAAGTTTTTTTATCATACCATAGATACATAATTGAATTGCTATAGATCGATAGATATAGAATTGCATTGCCAACACAAATTCATTTTTTTCCTTTATTAAATAATTTGATAAATCCGCAGATCTAGAAATTCATTTCGGACAATTGAACCTTCTCAAACTGTTTTTTTTTAAGAACTAAAAAAATTTGTGCTAAAATAACCGATGTCAAGAAGAACAAAAGGCCTTGGATACGTAATGGGTCTTGAAGTACTATTTCCGCATCACCCTGACCAAATCCACCCACATTCGGATTACTCGTTAATGGTTGATCCAGTTTGATTGATTCACCTTCTGAAACAAGAAGTTCTGGTCCTGGAGGTATAATATCAATCACTTGACGCTCCTCTGAGGCATCTGTTATGGTTATTTCGTATCCCCCTTTCTCTTTTCGTATGATTTTGCTTACTCTACCCGCAGCTGTCGCATTATAAACCGTATTATTACTCTTGCTACCGTCGGGATAAATTTGTCCTCTTCCCCGATTTCCACCTACATATATAGGATATTTTAAGAAGTGAACATCTTTTTTAGTAGCGGGGTCCGGAGAAAGAATAGGAAAGGTAATTTCAGTATATTTCTGACCAGGCACAGGTCCTATCACAAGAATATTTTTTTTATTGGGTCGATAACTCAGAAAAGAGAGATTGCCTATCTTTTCTTTCATCTCTGGAAAAATACGATCTGCTGGGGCTAATTCAAAGCCCTTGGGTAAAATAAGAACAGCCCCCACATTCAAAGCTCCCTTTTTACCATTAGCAAGAACTTGTTTCAGTTGCATATCATAAGGAATTCGAAGAACTGCTTCAAATACAGTATCTGGAAGGACTGCTTGCGGAACCTCAATATCCACAGGCTTATTAGCTAAATGACAATTGGCACAGACAATACGCCCTGTTGCCTCACGTGGATTTTCATAACCCTGCTGCGCAAAAATAGGATATGCACTTGAAATGGATACCTGAGTCGTTATATATATGATGAGCGATACAGAAATGAAGCAAGTAATCTCGGCTTTTATCCCAGAAAGGCTCTTTCTAGTTTGCATGGTACAGTCGGTGATGCCAAAAATTTCTACAATAAAATTAGGTAGGTCAGGAGTCTAGGTCCATACCTATGATGCTGCTATTTTACTGAAAGATTTTTTTTTAGTAAAATAAAGGAGGAATCCCCATCGCTTAGACCTTTCCGTGTATAGCAAAAAAAATTCTCAAAAAATAAGATTTTCAATCTTTTGCTTAGGGGCAAAATAACAAGGATTCGGATTGGATAGGTGAATCCTTTTTCAATGTTTCATTGAATGATAAATCACTACAAGTGACGGAGATAGACGATTTAAATAAAAAAAGATTGAATATTTAAAAAGGGTATCGAGAATGACTGGACAACTGGAAAGAAGAATGGATATAATTAGATCGTTATCAGGAAAGCCAAAATCCTTGTAGACAGATTGAATCATGAATTCCCAAATACGATTTGAATGGAATCCTACCAAAAAATCAGTTACTAAAAGAATCAAAAAAGCTTTTATTGTGTCACTTAAGTTATATAGAAATTCTTGAATCCAAGAATTAATAAAACGAAGTTCTTCATTACGTAGAATATAATAACCGCTTAGAATAATGAAACATATTATATTTGTCGAGAAGTGAAAAAACATCTGGATACGCTCCTCATTGTACATCTTGATCAATTGGATCGTTTCTTTGTGGATTGTGATAATCGACTTTTGTCGATGTGGTTCCGGATATTCCTTTATCATTTCGTCCAACAAGAAGAGTTCCTCTAATTCTATGAATTTATCTATCATACTCTTTTCTTGAAGAGTATTGAAAACAATTTCAGATTGACTAGTATTTCCCAAATTAATAACCCCAAATTCCACACTTTTATGAACCAAAAAAGAGATAAACGAGGGCAACAATACCAGAGATGTAAGATAAAGAATGGAGATTAATGCTTTTTGTTTTTTCATTTTGTCGTCTGTGAATTGTTAATGAAGTCAACTCATTCGTCGACTCTATATGATGGACTTTTTTTCCAGACGTTCACGGCATGCCTTGGAACCTCTAAATGGCTTCTCGATTTTGACTTTGTAAATCATTAGTTCGATCCTGAACTTATAAAAAATGTCAGAAATTTTAGAAAGAGTATACGAATGAAGAAAAAAATCTTGTTTTCAGATCTCTCAATTGGTCAAATTCAAAAAAAAAACTTTCCTCTTGTTGAAAAATGTTCAAAAAAGCCATTTCAAATTGAGAGTTCTAGATGCAATAATTCCCTTCGGTTATATTAAACTAACAAATCCAATAGCAAATATACCAATAATATATAAAATATACCAATAATATATATAAGTGGCGGACCGCCTGCAGTTACCAGAAAAAAAGGGAGATCTATTTCGGATTCGGAAGAATATTATGATGTTATGATCAAAAATCAAAAACGGGTGGTAAGTTTAGGGCAAAAAAAGAAAGTTGGATTGACAAAAAGAAAGGGCATTTACAAGAAAGGATCTATCGTATCAATTGCGAATTCAATATAGAAAATATATATAGATAGAATTTTTTGAGTCTCTCTCTTATTAGATCTTAGTCCGAAATGCCTCGTTTTGCTTTCGTCAATGTGTCTATTATTTTGATTTCGTACTTCTTTTGTTAATGAATTAAATGAATTTCAATACCTATAAAAAAATTGCGAATAAAAAAGTTTTGGTTTACTTTATTATAGAGTGTATGTATATTCTATCATTTTTGATTATATACTTATTTAGTATATACTCTATTATATACTCTATTTTTGAGTATATGATATAATACCCGATTCGATCATATAATACATATCTAAAATATATAAAAAAGAATTAGAATTAATATTAGAATTAATAAAGTAGAAGATTTTATTTGTTCTGTTCATCAATATAGAATACTATGACGAAGACGAAATTTCAATTCAGTTAGGCTTATATAAAAAAGAAAGATTCTTTTTTCTTTGCTGCTAAGAAAATGCTCATTCTTGAGTTGAGTGCATTTCAAAATACTTCAATTGGTACATGCAAGAAATAGGCCAACTCCGCCGCCTTTTTCTCAATTTCTCGTGGAGTCCTATTTTCATTGGTCCGAGTCAAAGTAAAGGCTCCCTGACCTCTGATTTCCATATAAAGAACACGTCGAGGAAAAAGACCCTCTTTAACTTCTATTTTGATAGACTGAATATCTTTTATAAAAAATCTGAGTAAGAGGCGACGATTCTTTCCCGGAAAGCCCCAACGAAAAAGAGAGACTATTCCTTCTTTTCTATCGAATCGATCATAACCACTACCAATATTCCACGAAATTGTGCACCACAAATACGAGCTAATAAATAGACCGGCGATACCATAGAAGGCCATCACGATGCCTTGTGGAAAAAAAAGGATTTGCTGAGACGCAAATAAATATATCCCCATTCTGCCAAGGTAACTGGAAAGTCCAACCAAAAAAAAACCTAATGAACCTAAAAAGAGTATAACGGCCCAACAGATATTACTTGTTTTTCGAGACCCCACTATAAGTTCTATCCATATATGTTTTGATCGCCAACTCATACTCAATCCAGTTTCATTTTAATGAAAAGAGAAGACTAGCCCAACCAAATGAATTTGACTTACTTTTGTTTGTTTTCGAAATCACTTTCTTTTTATCAACTCACATTACCATTTATTCGGATGTCCTTTTTTAGGAGGAATTCCTTCGATCTAAAATGTAATTCAAATTAAAATAAGAATTAAGAATAGCAAGTATCCTGCTCAGACGATTCCCTATCTCAATACATATGGATACATTGGCTTTGCATTTTTTTAGGCGTCGAACTGTATTTCGATTGCTTTTCAATTTTAAATAAGCCCATTTTATCTATCCTATTTTTATCCTATTTTCACCTGTATGTATAATAATTTTTATATTTATATCTGAAGGAGAGACCAGTCCATATACCCGCTATACCATTATAGCCTAATTGACTAGATAGATATCTGGATAGATATCTGGCTTATGAGCCACCCTTCTGATGGAAAATGTTTCATCTCTTTTTTTTTTCAAGACTTAAGCGATGAAACATTTCCCCATCAGATCTAAAGAATCTTGTTTCTTTGAATATAAAGAAATAAAGAAACTATTGCAATTGCTGGAAATACCAAACCTAATAAAGGGACAAAAATAGAGGGTAAATTGTTGAGAATTGTCATAGAATCGGCACCTCGCATTATTTAATATATGGAACTCTTTATTATTTCTTTTTTTTTTTCAAAATTACAAATAATTGATTTCGAAAAGAAAAATTAAAAAATAAAGTGAGGTTATTTTGTTATGGCTTTATCTTTTTTATCATTCGAAATAGGTTGGATTTAATTAAATCCAACCTATTTTGGACTAAAAGTTAACTAAAAGAATAAAAAGAGTAGCTTTTTGACTAAACTAAAAAAGGGGGATTCTTGGAAGAAATGAAGATATAGAATAATAGACAAGACTCTATTTTTACCAACTTCCCCCTTTTTGTTTTTTAGACATATGTAAGAAGAGAGGATTCGTTTTATTTCATTAGGATTTGTATTTTAGTGACTTTTTTTAGCTCTTTCAGTACTGCTACTCTACTTGACCAAGGCTAATTGCTACGTAAATTAAGAGTCTCGTTTTCCTATTCTATTTTTTTTTGACGAAATTTTGAAAGAGTCGTCTAATCAATTTAGGACTAAGTAGAGTAGGATCGAAACGAAAGGAGTGGAACTGCAATAACTCAGTCAAAAGGCTTTTGAAAAGATTTCGCGGCACGATTAGATCCAAGAATCCTTTTTCAAATAAAACTTCGGCTTCTTGGGAACCCTCCGGTACTTCAATATGGAATAATTCCTCAATTACTCTTTTACCGGCAAATGCAATGTAAGCATCAGGTTCAGCAATAATGATATCCCCCAACATAGCAAAGCTAGCTGTCACCCCCCCGGTAGTGGGAGTTGTAAGAATCGACATATAAAATAACTTTTGATTTGATTTTTTTTTCTTATCCCTATACTTAGATAAAGCAGAAGATATTTTAGCCATTTGCATTAAGCTCAAACTTCCTTCTTGCATACGTGCTCCTCCAGAAGCACACACTATAATAAGAGGTAAAAAGTTTTTGGTAGCATGCTCAATCAAACGAGTGATTTTCTCGCCTACTACAGATCCCATACTGCCCCCGACAAAACGAAAATCCATGACACCCATTGCTATTTTAATGCCGTTTAATTTGCCTGTTCCTGTCTCAACAGCCTCAGACAATCCCGTCTCTCTTTCATTCCGCTTCATTTTATCTGTATAAGTTTCTTCATCTTCTATCTTTACGTTTTCTTCGTCTTCCTCTATCTTTACGTTTTCTTCCTCTTCTTTTTTTTCTAATTCTGCTAAAAACGACAATATAGACAACAAGCATCGTAGGTCTTCCTGGTCTTCTTTTGTGATTTCCCTTTCTACTAGAACCCCTCCTTCTATTGCATCATCCTCTGGATCTATGACCACAGGCTCCCCCCCCTCCTTCTATTGCATCATCCTCTGGATCTATGACCACAGGCTCCCCCCCTCCTTCTATTGCATCATCCTCTGGATCTATGACCACAGGCTCCCCCTCTCCGTCGTATTCTGAATCACTGGCTTTATGGAAAGGGATTTCTTCTTTATCTACATAAATGCAGATCCCTAGATCTCGATAATATGAATCGGCGGACGCCTCTAACTCTGCCCTCTTGTCACTGAGATATTCATCTTCAGGGTCTGAAGATTCAGGGTCTGAATCCTCAAGGTTTAAATCCTTAGGCTTTGAATTTACCAAAGCGTATTCCCTATTTACCAAAGCGTGTTGCCCATTAATGACCAAAGCGTGTTGCCCATTAATGTATTTGATACCGCTAGGGTTACCGTTACCGTCACCGTCCGGAGGCTTTGAATTTACCGGAGGCTTTGAATTTCCAGGGCCTGAATCTTTAGCTATGCGATAAGACATGTACCCAAGGTAGGCCCTGTATGTAATATTAATGTCTAAAATTGTAGTTCGAGCTCCACGCTCTTGTTCGGTTAAACCGTCTTGAACGGATAATGAATAGTGTTTTTGAACTCTTTTATCGTCTCGACGGAAGACTAAATATCTAAGTAAATTCATATATTCTTTATGGGGAGGGTCTTTTTTGTTATTAGGTATATGATTGTTAATTAACTTAGAATAGCCTTCGTAGTAGTAGACAGGGTCCTCAACTTTAGGGTCTGAAGAGTGACCTTTAGCGTTGTTTAAAATTCGATCTTTAAACTTCAAGTCTTGTGTTAAGTCTTTAACGCGATTAAAGAATTCACCGTATGAAGAATCAAGGGGGCCAGAGATTAACTCCTCGTCCGCGCGGACTAAATATAGCATTCCCTCTTTAAAACATTCAAAAACCTCTTTTAAATCTTCAACATATAAATAGTATTCGTTGTATAAAGCATCTAGGTCTTCGTCTGCAGGAAAGTCGCAAAAGAAGTTACTGTAACTAGGCGTAACAAGCATTTGAAAGCCTAAAATTACATCTCTAGCTTTTCGATAAATACTTATTTCTTTAAGGTGGTAGAGGTATTCTATGTATGTAGGGTATCTTTTACGGGAGACAATGAGCATTAATTTGTCCTCATCAGATATATAATTAGTTAGAGCGTCAATTTTAGGTGTTAAATACCTACTTTTTAAAGCTTTAACATAGAAAATGTATTCCTGATATGTAAGAAAGTTACCGCCACCCCTAAGGTCACCGCCACCGCTAAGGTTACCGCCACCGCTAAGGTTACCGCCACCGCTAAGGTTACCGCCACCGCCCGGAGGCTTTGAATTTCCCGAGTCTGCACCGCTAAGGTTACCGCCACCGCTAAGGTTACCGCCACCGCCCGGAGGCTTTGAATTTCCCGAGTCTGAATCTTCATGATCTGAATCTTCATCATCTGAATCTTCAGGGTCCTCTAAGAAATCAAGTGGATATGAATTTTCAGGGTCAGCTACGGAATCAAAGTCAATAGGAGCTTCAATAGGATTTTCGTCAATAGGAGCTTCAATAGGATTTTCAAGGGGATCCAAGGAATAAAAGTCAAGTTGATCCAAGGAATCAAAGTGAATAGGATCCAAAGATCGCATCTGTTGATCCATAGGTTTCCAAGTATCTGAATCCAGCAAAAAGTCAATGCGCTCGGAACTCTTCATTTTGATGTAAGAACCACAATATTCACAAATATAGAGTTGTTCTTTCGAAATTTTATGATAAGTCATTCCGTCGCAAAAGTCGCAGACAATCCAAAGATGGCTAAAATCCGTTGCTCTGATGAGAGCCATACCAGCTTCCTTTGGATTGCTATTAAAACTGTTCATACGGTCCGCGTTCGTCAAAATATTCGTTGAAACAGAAGTATTATTCATAAAGTATGTTATATTTATTTTTTTTGTATCCCTTATAAGTCTAAGGGAAAGTCTTTTTTTTGTATCCTTTCTAATCTCTTTTTGTATTCTTTCAAATCTAAAGTAAGCGAAAGTAAGTAATAGTAAGTGAAAGTATTTTTTCAAAAGTAAGCCAAAGAAAGTAAGAGAAAGTATAAGTGAAAAGAATAAATTCGATATTCCATTCCAATGTATCTATATTATATTGCTCACACTAATTTATTTTATTTTAGTGTTTTATGTTTTGAATATTCCATTTTGATATTTGAATCTCTTAGAGATTTGCGTCCAAAAGTAAAGTTGAAACAATTGAAACTTGTAGTTTCCTGTTCCAAGATACAGTGTTGGACAGAATTGAAGTCAAAACAAACAAGCGCGGTAGTCTAATTTTCTTTTCTTTTTCTTTGGGAGACTAAGAAAGAAAACTCTGCATCCATTCCATTCCCGAGAATTCTCGGGAATGGAATGGATGCA